>JAODPA010023444.1:0-12854 GCA_025585075.1 Nepenthes mirabilis | reverse complement strand
TGTTATTGTTTTATGGTTTTGTTATGTTTCCGCATTTATGATGATTTAGTATGCTTCCGCATCTGTATTGATATTTGGAGTTTTGTTTCATTTAGATGGCATCTCTCTAGATTCAGTATAGTAGGTAGTGTACTGTATTGGAGCCATGGATGATATGGCAGATGTGTGATCCTGTGTGACGTGTTGTATGCTTTGAGTTAAGCCTTTTGTTTAGTTGTGTGCTTGTACAGGATATTTAAACAGGTTGTATTTTTTTGGTTTTCGTCCAGTTGCAGAGGAAACTCTGCCGAATTTTCTATAGAATCCATAGGTATTAATTATGGACTTTGGTTTGTATTGCTATTGACGGAGGTTATTCGATGGAGAATAATCTGTTCCGTCACAGACTAGTTGCTCCTTCCTTTTAGCCTTGAACCCTTCTGGATGTTTCATATAGATTGCTTCTTCCAATTTACCATGAAAAAAGGCTGTCCGGACGTCTATCTACTCCACTTCCAGATCCTGAGCGGCTGCCAATCCCAACACAACCCTTATGGAAGACATCTTCACCATTGGAGTAAAAATCTCATCAAAATCAACTCCCTTTCGTTGACTAAAACCTTTTACCACTAGCCGTGCCTTATATCTCAACTGCATAGTATCCTCGGACGTCTTCACTCAAAAGACCCACTTGTTCTTTAAGGCTCTCTTCCCCTTAAGAAGCTTGGCTAAGTCAAATGTGTAATTTTTATGGAGAGAGCACATTTCATCCTTTATATTTTCTAGCCATTTTTCCTTACTCTCATCCTCCATAGTCTCTTCATAAGTTTCAGGCTCTTCGGTATCAGTGAACATAACATACTCACTAGGTGACAGACGGACAGACGACTGTCTGTTTCGTAAAGATCGTCTGACAGGTAGATTCTCGGCCAGTTGAGGGATGACTTCATCCTGATCTTCATCAGGTGCCATAATTGCTTCTCCATTATACTCAACCCCCTCAGGGCCATTGTCCTCGTCTTCCCAAGATACCGAACGGACAACTTCGACACTTATTTTGTCCGTCTGCTCGACATCACTCTTGGTCTTTTTGTCAATATCCTTGATCGTTTCACTTTCAATGAAGGTTACGTCCCTTGACCGAACAAGTCTTCTTCCAACTAATCATAAAATCTGTGCCCCAACTCATCTTCGCCATAGCCCAAAAAGGCGCACTGCATCGTTTTTGGCTCCAACTTTGTCCTTTCATCTATTGGGACATGGACAAAGGCTTTACATCCAAACACCCGCAGATGATCATAAGATGACTCTTTGTTCGACCATATCTTCTTTGACACTTCACCCTTTAAGGGTTTACTGGGCGACCTATTTATGATGCAGGCCGTCGTCTTCAATGCTTCGACCTAGAAGTGTCCAGGAAGCCCAGCTTCAGAAAGTATACACCGTACTCTTTCTAAAAGTGTGCGGTTCAGCCGCTCAGCCACTCCGTTCAATTGTGGCGTCTTTGGAGGTATTTTCTAATGCCTAATACCATGTGACCGGTAATAGACATCAAAATGTCCTATATATTCACCGCCATTATCGCTTCGGATGGCTTTCATTTTCTTCCCCGTCTGTCACTCAACAAGAGTATGAAATTACTCAAATATACCGAGGACCTGGCCCTTGGTTTTCAATGGGTAGATCCATAATTTTTTGGAACAATCGTCATTGAAAGAGACAAAATATTGAGCTCCACCAAACGACTTCTCTTTGAATGGTTCACACACATCTGTATGGATGAGATCAAACAGTTCTGCTTTTGGAGCGAATAAGTCACCATAAAATGAAACTCTTCTTTGTTTGCCAGTCAAGCAGTGAGGACACGTCCTTATTCTGTCCTCCTCCACTCTGGTAATAAGACTATTCCTGGCCAGATGATGCAGTCCGCATTCACTTATATGGCTCAACCTCCTGTGCCACAAATTCTTGGTCTCCTTGCTGATTGCTGCGTTAACGTCTCCGGTCGTTGTGAACGCCTTCTTAATAGACTGGCTGGAGTACTTTTTTTCTCTTTCCACTATCAGAGATCCTCTAGTAAGTTTCCACTCTCCTTCACAGAAGGTGTTGTAATAACATTCATCATCCAGCCGACCAGCTAAGATGATATTGAGCCTGATACCAGGGACATGTCGAACATCCTTTAACAACAGTTTAGTCCCATTATTGGTAACAAGTACAACGTCACCCTTACAAATAATTTGAAATGTTCCTTCATTACCCATCATTATCACTCCAAAGTCCCCTGGAGTATAGGATGTGAATAACCCCTTTCTAGACGTGGCATGCAAGGTGGCACCAGAATCAATTACTCAGCCGGACTCCTCGTCCGTCAGGTTTGCCACGTACTCTTTACATGTCAACAGGAGATCGCTTCCTATTACCACTGAGACGGAGGACTTGTCCTCACATCGCCCTTTTTCTCCTTTCTCCTTTTCCATGTTCTCACACTTCCACTTGAAACATTGCTTCTTGATGTGGCCCTTTTTGCAACAATGATGGCACTCAAGGTTTTGATACCTTGATCGGGATTTGCTGTGTCCTTTCTCTCCAAGCTTCTGGCTGCGTCCTCTACTCCTTCCCCTGGACTCGGTCACAAGTACTTCACTATGAGAAAATATTGAGGCCCATTGTAACCACCTTGACTCATTCATGAGTAAGGAAGTAATGACATCGTCTAATTTGATAGTGTTTTTTTCTAAACAGCAGCGTAGTGACAATATGGTTATAAGAAGCCGGCAGAGACGCCAGCAAAACCAACACCTTGTCTTCCTCCTAAATCTTCTCGTCAAGGACCGCCATCTATGTCACAATTCTGTTGAACTCGTCCAAGTGTTTTTCAAAACTCCTTCCTTCCAACAACTGCAGGCCATAGAACTGCTTTTTCACGTGCAGTCTGGTTGTCAGGGACTTGGACTTATATCGGCTCTCCAACCTCTCCCAGACCTCCACCAGATCAGTCAGGCCAACGACTTCCTAGAGCGTGTTGTCCGCCAAACATAATTTAATAGTGCAATTGGCAAGATCTCGTTTATCTTGCCAGTCCTCCACTGATAGGTTTTCTGGCTTATCTTCCTTCTTCTTCAGTACTTTTATTGTTCCTTCTCTAGTCAGGATGTTCTTCACCCTCTCCTGCCAGAGGATGAAGTCACCCTACCCATTAAACTGTTCTACGCTGAACGGCAAGTTATTTGAGGATGATGACGCTATTCAGACGGGATTCTCAACCTTGGCTCCGATACTACTTATTGGCGGACAATAGGTGGCCTACTAACAAGAATGCAGGAACAATCCCTGTTGGCCGGAATGGATGACCAATTGATAAAAGCATACAAACACTATGAAGTACAGGCAAGAGAAGAGGAATGAACACCAAATATTTTATGTGAAAAACCCTTATGAAATAAGGAAAAAAACACGAGACACCAAGTCCACAAAATCATTAGGTATGAGAAATTGATTACACAAATTACAGGAGGCGAAAAACAAGAACAGAGTAAAGGTAAATAAGACTTCAACACTTTTGTTTTCACCGACCGCTCTATTTCCTTTCACTTTCACTCATCTAATTTTTCTCACTAATACCTCACACACTTCATATACATATACACACACACACACATATATATATATATATATATATATCCCCCACCATAGCCCAACTGGTAGTTGGTGCTCAACTTTCAAGGTCTGCATGTGTGCATGCGCACGCCCTGTCTTGCAACAGGCGGCACATACCTGTTTCTACAAACCGATCAGCCTTTGGAGTCCCAAGAATGATGTCTACCAACTACCCAATCGGGTAGGCCAACTATACATCTTTTGGAATATGACAGTCATTCAGACCTTCCAAATTCAATCGGTTAACTCTATTGACGATCCTCTCATTTAGGCCGGTCAATCACAGCATTGACCGGTTGAAGTAGTCTGTCCCGATTCTTCAGCAGAAAAAAATCGTCTCACGACTTTTACCGGTCAACATATTGACCGGTAAAGGTTGACCGTCCAAAGGTTCCGGTCAACTATGTTGATCGGAATTCCTTCTTCTTAAAGTAGCACATACGTGCTCCATCCAAATCTCCTAGTTATAAGAACTTCCACATGGGAGTGATTCCCAATATTGATAATCTATGCATGCCCCAATTATATGTTACCTGCAATATTTAGAATTGAATCCATTCACGGGAACGTATATGCTTATCATCATACCATAGAACTAAAATTATAAAGAACATGACTATAAAACTAAAATCAAAGCAGACCCACAAAATCATATTAAAACCAAAGTCAAAAAAGAAATGTTGTATAGTGGGTTTGGTGTTCGCAATATTACCAACCACAGAATCCATTCACATGTTCGTGTTCTTTCATCATCACACCACAGAACCAAAATCTTAAGGAAAAATTATAAGGAAAACAATCACAAAACCAAAATTGCAGCCGACCCACAAAATCGATTTAGAATAGAAGCCGAAAACGAAACGTTAGGTTTTGAAGTGGAGAGTGCGTTTGGTGTTCGCAATACCACTAACCACAGAATCGATTCACGAGTTTGTCTTACTTTGTTATCATACCACACAACCAACATCATAAGGAACATGACCACAAAACCAAAATCGAAGTGGAGAGAGTGGGTTTGATGTACACAATACCACAAACCACAAAATCTATTCACAGGTTTGTGTTCGTTCATCACCATACCACAGAACCAAAATCATAAGGAACATGACAACAAAGCCAAAATCGAAGCCAACCCACAAAATCGACTAATAAGTTTGGCGTTCTAACAAGCTGTAAACGAAATCTTGGATTTCGACGTGGAGGTTGGGTTTTGCGAACAATAGTACCACAAGCCACAAAATCAAAATCGAAGCCGAAAATGAAATAGCAGTGTTGGGCCCCAGTATGAGGGCCCATAAAAGCACGGCCCAGATAAGAGGCCCAGAGACACTCTCACAAGTGGAGGAGATCAGAATGACCAAGTAAGAGGCCCAAGGGCTGAGAGCCCATAAAGTCTTGCGACGTCTTGGAAACTGCCCGAGCGGTCAGGAACAGACGCTCGGACGTTTCCCTAGAAGGCCCCCCAAGAGCTGCTTCATCTCACGAGTCCACCGACTCACGAAGAACATCACAGCTGGACGAGGATCGCTCGTTCGTGACCGGGAATGCCAGCTAAGCCACTTCGTCGGTTTCCAAGAAAGCCTGTAGCTACTGCCAGTCGCCATCCCAACAAGGCACGCCTAGTCAAATCAAGGCTGATATCCAGATCCTGTACACCTGACACACTCAAATGCTGCAGCGGCGCCGTCCGCATGCCACTCCCCACACGTCAGCAGCATTAGAGGGAGTGGGTGGACCAACTCCTCAACCGACGGATGGACGCCACGTATCTTCTCCCTAACTGCCTGGCCTCTCTTATAAATACCCAACAAGGCCCCTCTCAGCAGAAGAGGACGAAATAAAAGAACCAACTCCAAAAAAGAGCTCTCCTGACTCTACAAGCCTGAGTCCCATATTTCGGTCGGTCACTCACTCTCTCTCTAAAATCAACTCCCCAAAGAAGAGTAAAAAGGCTCCCAGCGAGCTTAGCTTCCTTAGGAGAAAAATACATAACGTGAGATAGGGAAGGGATTAACCCTCACAACTGTACTTTATAAAATCTCCAACCCATATAGTGAAGCTCTTTCCAAGACCTGAGCCTTGTGGTTTTTTCTCCCCATTCAAGAGGACGTTTTCCACGTAAAAGATCCGGTCTCAATCTTCATCTCGTGTCCAACACCTCAATCACTTGTGTTGCCTGGAAACCACGAATCCGACTGGACGCACCTCTGCATCTCTCGGTCCCCATGAAACCAAAACGCAACATTGGTGCCGTCTGTGGGAACGAAGAACAAAAAACTCAAGACTTTCCACTCTCCTACAAAAACGCCCCAAGGATGCTCAGCAGACAAGGCAGCACGTCCACCCGGGGAGAAGAGCACCACGACGAATGTCTCCCGTCGGGCGGCAGAATATGCGGCGGCCCCGGCACGAACGCGCGCAAACTGGCGCAGAAGGTGGACAGCCTCACAAGAGCCGTCCGCAACCTCCAGGAGAAAGCGGGCAAACAAGCTAGGAGCACACGCTCCGAAAGCCCGCGCCGAACGGCACTCCAGAGACAGCAGTCGGCGCGGGCTCCAAGCGAGTTGAGGGACTACCTCAACAGGAAAAAATCCATGAGCCCGGCCCCATCAAGAAGGGGGCTCAAGAGGCTCTGGAAGACTGTCTTTGGACCCAAGACCGACGAAGCAACTCAGCCGGCAGAACGAGAGGCCCCGGGGACAGAGGAAGGAGCGAGAAGGGCAAGCGCCCACCAGAAGACCCAGCGACCGTCCGGGCACGACAAGCCCGAGCGGATGGTCCTTGGGGGAGAAAGACACTCAGGATAATTGGCCTTCACTGACTCCCTCACCAACATCCTGAGGCAGATCAGGGACGACGAGTTCCTAAGATGGCTTAGGGCGTTGAAGAACCCAGAGGGAGGCGACCAATGGGAATATTGCCATTACCACGGCAGCCGCGGCCACAACACCGAGGACTGCACCAAGCTCCGAGCGAAAATCGAGCGGCTGGTAATGGAAGGCTATCTCGACCGCTTCCTGCCACGACCCGGGCACGGCCCCGGAGCAGCAGGAAGCAGCCAGTCACGCCGCTCGAAGGGAAAGGCCATAATGGGCGCGGACTGACAAAAAAAAAAGAAAGGAAAAAAACCTCTGAGGACCATTCAATGTAAGAATAATGTACATTAATAAAACGTGCATTCGTTATCTTCACTATGAAGTATTCCCGTGCTCTCTCCTCGACCGCTTCCTGCCACCACCCGGGCGCGGCCCTGGAGCAGCAAGAAGCGGCCAGCAACTCACAGCCTTCAACAACAAAACTTGGGCGCCAACCCGAGCGACCCCCGCGGTCGGACCCCAACAGTAAGGCAACAAAACTTGGGCGCCAACCCGAGCGGCCCCAGCGGTCGGACCTCAGGGGTCAGGCAACAAAACTTGGGCGCCAACCCGAGCGACCCCCGCGGTCGGACCCCAGCGGTCAGGCAACAAAACTTGGGCGCCAACCCGAGCGACCCCCGCGGTCGGACCCCAGCGGTCAGGCAACAAAACTTGGGCGCCAACCCGAGCGACCCCAGCGGTCGGACCCCAGCGGTCAGGCAACAAAACTTGGGCGCCAACCCGAGCGACCCCCGCGGTCGGACCCCAGCGGTCAGGCAACAAAACTTGGGCGCCAACCCGAGCGACCCCCGCGGTCGGACCCCAGCGGTCAAAAATCAGAAACTCGGCCGTGACCAAACGGTCCTAGAGGCCGGGCGACGAAAACAACGCCGAAAGGCTAGGAGCTAGAAGTCCTTAAGAAGGCTGCATGCCCAAGTCCAAAAAGGCAAAGGGTCAAGCACCTAAAGGGAGTCGCCCACTCGAAACAAAAAAGTTAGGCGCTGTTTGACGCGCCGCAAAAAAAAAGAGAGAACACAAACAAGAGACAAAAGAAATGTCCGAAGCCTTAAAGCGAAAAGGACACAGTCTTATTCACAAAAATAATTTTCTGTACAGGTATGACAAAACAAAATGAGCAAAAAGGGGGCAGCATATCAAGGGAGTGCCGCTCGGCCTCCTCCTCTCTAAGCCCCATGGGCTCCGGAAGATCCCGTCTGCTCCATCTGAACTACCTCCTCGGGCGTAAGAGGTTCACCACCAGGCCCTGCCCGAGGAGGGCCAGGGAAAGGCCTGCCGTCGACACCGTACAAGTCTTCTACGCTCAAGGCGCCAGCATTCCTGGGATCGAGGACGGCCACAGGGAACCGCGGACGGATCAATCGCGCCACTCGGCGACACATGCGAACACCGTCCCGGAACTTGCCGTCCAGCACAGGAGCCATCTCAGCAATCTGCACGGACGTCCTCAGTCTCTCCTCCTGACGAAGGATCCGCTCCTGAAGGAGGCCCTGCCTAAGCCGCAGGTCCTTGACAGTGCCCTCCAGGGAAGCAATCTTCTCCTTAGCTTCAGCCAGCTCCGCTTCCGCCCGTTGCGCAGCTTCACGAGCGGCCCTCGAGGACCTCATCTCCAAACGGGACTGAGCGATCACTCCCACTAGTCCGTTGAGGCCGGCAATCAAACTCTGGAGCTGCAGCAGAAAAATTCATCAAAGTATGAACAGTTGAAAGCAAGGGAAGAAAGGAAGCAACAGACTACCTTAGAAACAAGAGGGTCATCCCCTGTGCCACGCTCCACGTGGGACTCGGACTCCTGCGGCTTGCTCCTAAGCCCCACAGGCGCCACCTCAGATACAGACTCGCCAGCTACAAAAGACACTGGAAGGTCTGCCTTGAAATCAATGTCCCCAAGGGACCCAGGCAACTGTTCGGCCTCAATCTCAACAGGGTGTCCAAAAGGATCAGAGGGCGTGGGCTCGTCAACACTCAAATCCACAACCTCCACCATCTCTCGGATCATTTCAGCCGACGCTCCCCTCTCAGAATCCATCACGACACTCCCGCCTCCTATGTCCTCGGTAGGGTGGTCAATCCTGCCCGAGACGTCACCAGGCAAATCGGCGGGAGCACCGGGAGCCAAATCATCACAGGGGGGCTGGACGTCCAAAGGCCCCGTAATTTGAGCAAGAGCCTTTGCGGGTGCAGTGGAGATATTAGCAGTGAAAGTGAAAGCGAGACTGCCAGATCCCGAGGACCCCGGAAGAGAAGCTTCAGTCCTCACCCTCTTGATCAGAGGGATATCATCATCATCCTCATCATCGCAGGAGGTCTGGGCCCCAGAAAGCTCTCTGACCCGCGCAACAGCTCTTGAGGGCTCGGCCGAGATATTAGCAGTGGAAGTGAGACCGAGACCCCCAGGCTTCGAGGACTCGGAGAAAGAGCCAGTCCCCGACCTAGTAAGCAGAGGAGCAGCCACGTCATCGTCGCTCATGTCCTCGATATCAAAATCCTCATCATCACTCGAGGAGCGCTCAGCAGTGGGTCCCCCAATCCTCGGTCTCTCCTTGGCCTTTACAGAAGGAGCCGGGCCGGGAGCCTCCTCCCGCGGTCCCCACTTGGCTGCCCTGAATTTATCAGTAGTCAGCCAGATGTTGCGCTTGTTCAAATGGAAGCTCCACAGATTGGCCAGCACTAAGTCTGTGCGCGCCTTCACTTCCTCTCGGTCCTCCCTCGGAGGGGTCAGAGTAGAACTGGCTGGCCACCTTTCCCCACGCGGTAGGGATGGCCCAATGCTCGAAGACGCAGAGAAAGAAAAACTTATCCTTCCACCGCCTCGTGGAATCTGGGTTGCCACCACACAGCGAAGAAAATTCCGTGCGGGGGGTCATTGCGATCCAATCAAGGTTCTACGTAAAGCGGAACATCACCTTGACCACAAGAGGATTCAAGAGCTTCTCATGACACCGAAAGAAGACGCACAAGGACACCATGTACCTCATCGCATTGGGCTGAAGCCTGGCAAGGGGCACCCTAAGCGCCCTCATGATGTCGTAGAGCTCCTCCGAAATAGAAAACCGTAACCCACCTTTGAGGTGGGCCTCGTAAACGGTGATGAAGCCATTCGGAGGATACAGCGCCCTATCATGCGGCTCCGGGATCATCATGGCCATAGACTCAGGGGTTTGATACTGAGCTCGGATCTCCGTGAGCTTGTCGAACGTCACCGAGGAAGCAATGTCTCTCACTCCAGGTGCCATGAAAGCCAAAGAACGAAGAAGAAGACGAAAAACAGGCGTAAAGATGAAAAAACAGGGCAAGAAGGCGCTTAAATAAGCCCTAGAATGCAAAAAGGGGTACTCATTGCCCTTACCACGCGTCGACCAGCCATTCGCCCCAAAAGCCTGGTGATCGCTCTTTCCCAAGGCGCCTGATGGCACGTCACATCAGCCAGATACGGCATTTAATGCTCCCACGAGGAGGCGAAACGGCGGCCCAGAAAGGGTCCGAGGACAACCTCCCGTCAAGGTCAACGCAGTGCTCGCCACCAGGACACGTGCTCTCGGACGACCGACACCTCCAGCAGGCTGGCGACTTCATGCCAAACGATCGAGAACTTTGGGTCCTTTGGCATGGGGGGCTATGTTGGGCCCCAGTATGAAGGCCCATAAAAGCACGGCCCAGATAAGAGGCCCAGAGACACTCTCACAAGTGGAGGAGATCAGAAGGACCAAGTAAGAGGCCCAAGGGCCGAGAGCCCATAAAGTCTTGCGACGTCTTGGAAACTGCCCGAGCGGTCAGGAACAGACACTCGGACGTTTCCCTAGAGGCCCCCCAAGAGCTGCTTCATCTCACGAGTCCACCGACTCACGAAGAACATCACAGCTGGACGAGGACCGCTCATTCGTGACCGGGAATGCCAGCTAAGCCACTTCGTCGGTTTCCAAGAAAGCCTGCAGCTACTGCCAGTCGCCATCCCAACAAGGCACGCCTAGTCAAACCAAGGCTGATATCAGATCCTGTACACCTGACACACTCAGATGCTGCAGCGGCGCCGTCCGCATGCCACTCCCCACACGTCAGCAGCATTAAAGGGAGTGGGTGGACCAGCTCCTCAACCGACGGATGGACGCCACGTGTCTTCTCCCCAACTACCTGGCCTCTCCTATAAATACCCAGCAAGGCCCCTCTCAGTAGAAGAGGACGAAAAAAAGAACCAACTCCAAAAAAGAGCTCTCCTGACTCTACAACCCTAAGTCCCAGATTTCGGCCGGGCACTCACTCTCTCTCCAAAATCAACTCCCCAAAGAAGAGTAAAAAGGCTCCCAGCGAGCTTAGCTTCCTTAAGAGAAAAATACATAACGTGAGACAGGAAAAGGATTAACCCTCACAACTATACTTTATAAAATCTCCAACCCATATAGTGAAGCTCTTTTCAGGCCCTGAGCCTCGTGGTTTTTCCTCCCCATTCAAGAGGAGGTTTTCCACGTAAAAGATCCGGTCTCAATCTTCATCTCGTGTCCAACACCTCAATCACTTGTATTGCCTGGAAACCACGAATCCGACTGGACGCACCTCTGCATCTCTCGGTCCCCGTGTAACCAGAACGCAACAAGCAGAAAAATAAAGACCATGCCACTCGCTACCTTTTAACACACAAAATGTTGGGACCGGAGAAGAAGACTTTGACAAACCAAGAGATGATGGAGGAGACGATTGAAGACCGACCGGAGAGAGTGGAGGGAGAGAGTGCTGGACGCACAAGAATGATCTAGACAAAGAAAGAAGGAAATCAAAGTTTACACTTAAGTGATTGTCGGTTTTAATTTCAGCCGTCGATTTTCAACGGTTGAGATTTTTTTAATTTGCTTTTAAAAAAAATTCAAAAACTATCAGCCCTCGGATCTTGATCAAATGGCTTGCCCCGCGGGTCAGCTCTCCATTCACTTGTTATGGTGGTTTATTCTAGTCTAGTTACTCCAGTTGTTGTAGTCTCTATGGGACTTATTAAAGCCGCATTTTCGGAGTCTATTGCCCCTGCCGATGCTACTCTTGCTCAGTCCGGTGACACAGCACCAGGAACTTATGCTGGTCGGGCTCATAACCCTTCGACCTTATTATGCATCCTTGCGTGCGACCAGACATTCATCCCAGGCCTAGTATTCATAGATGTTCCAGGGCTTTGACTGAGGTTATTATTGACTAACTTTTCACATTTGTTGGTTCTCCCTTTCTATACTTTTTCTCCGCTTTTTTCAGGCCGTGGTCACTCATATGCAGATGCTTAACTGGCTGTTTCTTAGAGCTGGAGGTTCAGTGCTTAGCCAACTTATCCATCTTACTAAAGGTCGCAAAGGCTTTGCCTGGTAGAGCAATTGCAGCAGAGGCAAGGAACAAAGCAGCTAAGGCAAGCGCTACAGCAGCTGCGACAAGAGCTAGGGCTATGAAGGATTGTGCATATGCATCTACTACTGATTGAGCTGAGGCAGCTGAGAGATCGTTTGCTGACGCCCATTCTTATGCCAAGATCTCTGCTAAGGAGTCCAAGTTCATTCTTCGTCATGCCATTGTAGCCAAATCTGAGTTAGCTGCACCACTAGAGAGTCTTGATGCTCGTGCTCGACTTGAGGAGAATATTCGCCAATGGCTTAGGTTACAGGAGATCAATCCCATTTTTGATTCTCGTTGGGAGGATGGCTTCTAGACCTGTCGATGATTGGTTTTGTTGGTGGCCCCAGGTTTTCTCTAGGATGTATGGATCTGATGAATTCTGGCATCACAGCCAGCTTTTGAAGCTGCCACTATTGGCAAGTTTGGAGCCACAGGATCTCCTGGCAGCGTTCTAATCATGCCCCTCTTGTTGATATTTAGTCTTTCTTTTTTGGTAGTTTATATATAAATAAAGCACATAATGACAAATTTTGTTTCCATGTTTAACAGTTTTGGTGTGCTTCCTTTGCATGCCGAACTATATGCTTCATGAGTCTTCTAGTTAACGACTATTATTATCTGAATTCTAAGACTCTTGTTCGCAAGCCTATCGATTGAATAGGTATGGCTTACATTAAACTCTGATATAGCATACGTACTTTATATGTTTTTGAAATTTAATAGTTTAATAGCTATTCTTATATTCAAGCGACTGCAATGGATCAAAATCCGTTGAAAATTTGGACTTCTTTATGGGTGTTGGACTAATTTTATATGTCTAGCCCCCAAGCCTTGAGGGTTTAGGTACGGAACTATTTTTAGCTATAGGATTCTTTGAGCCCTGCACCTATGGTGGCTGGCTGATGAGGTCGGCTCTTCTTACAAGCCAATTGACTGTGATCTATAGCCAAACACATGGTCAACTAGGTCACTGTC
>JAODPA010023433.1:0-12855 GCA_025585075.1 Nepenthes mirabilis | reverse complement strand
AATCAGTGTGAACATTATAAATATAATATAATAAAATTGTGAGTAAATAAATAAATCACTAATGTTGTGTTTTTGGACTTACCTGGTATGCCTAGTTTTTAGCAATAAAGTCATGCATTTGAAGTTTAGTCTACACCGATAGAATAAAGTCATGAAAAGTGTGTACTTTTCATTATGAATAAAATACTTTGTTTAACTAAAGTAATCATAATATTTTTAAAAATTAGTCTTTTATAAGAGATGCTGAAAATATATCGTCCTGTATAGTATTGAATCAAATAAATCTTAACCCATCTTAGTTAGCCAAAATTATGATATTATCGATTTATTTCAGTCATTACTTAAATGTCTCTCTATCTCAGTGTTGAAATATTCTTCAAAAAAATTATCATTAAATCCAAACTATAAAAAAACAGAGAGAAATCTTCCTTGAACTATTTTATACGTAGTGCATCTTACAAATGGGATTTGAAAACCATATATAATCATTCTAACTAATACCTTTGACTAACAAATGAAATTCAACCACCACAAATTATTAAAATATATAATAACCCCATAGCCACGCTACAAAGACCCATTTCGCTCTAAATTTCATATCAATTTAATGGTGTGAAGAATTTTGGAAGCCCCCTGTATGGCCAAGAAGCTGTTTACGTAGGCCACTTCTCGTCCACACGATTGGATATGTTCAGAAGAAAGCGATAGGTTTCTAGATTGCATGAAAATTTCCAACTGGGTTTCCCCCCGTTCTGGCTCAATTTCTATACAAATTTGGTTCATCTTCGTGTCTTCGTGCTGGCTCAAGTAGCTAACCACTGATTTCTAATTACTCAAAAAACACACATCAAATTCAATCACCGGCGATGGGCTTTCACGAGTTCTCTTGTCTTCTTCATTTGCTTTTGGTGATCACAGCTGCTGCTTCCATTGCCCCAGAACTTGTCTTCGTCAAAGCCATGCTGGGTGATTTGTCACCTCATCGAGATAATGGTATGTTTCAATAGAAAGATATTGAAATAGAAGCCAGTTATTAATAATGAATAAGATTGTTGTGTTTGTACCGGCGTTCGTTGTTATATCTCAATAAAATCTGGATATATACGGTGAAAATTGTAATTGAATAGTGTTAGAGAGGCATTTTTGAGACAATCTCAATAATGTGACATCTCATTAATCTTTATAAATGGGATAATTTTAAAATAAATTGATAAATATATATCATATCATCTGAGAATATTCTAAGAATGAGTAAAACAGGTCCTCAAAATATTTTTAAAATTTAGATATAGAGTTCTAGTACAGTGGTTTGCATTCGGTTACGGAACACTCCCGTGTGAGTTCTATACTAATTTGACATGTCATTCTGTGGCTCATATGGGAACATACGTGTATTGTATTGATTGGAAAAAAATTATAATGTGGTGCGAGATGGGTGCCCAATTGTCACATGTGTATTAATTCCAAATTGAAGGCCACATAAGGAACGCGCAAGGAACACACGAGTATGATTTTCAACATTGATTAGCACTCAATGTGTACTCGAGAAGGCACTCATGCACCAATTACAGTGGTCATGGGCATGATGCCTGTGCGACGGGTGTTCGTGCACCGATCACAGTGGCGTTCACACGCTAGGAGTACCTAATGGGCACTCAAGTGCCGGTTCTGATATAAATGTTGCTGACACATTTTAGGATTAATCACTTTATAATTTTTGAAACCTAGAATGCCAACATTGTAAGAAAAAAGAAAAGAAAGAGAGAAAAAAGGAAAAAGATAAATGTTTGAGTATTCAAATAAGTTCCAAATCATATTCTAATCGTATTCCACCTCCCGAGTAATAATAATAAATACTTTACTCGTTGTATTTATTCTCTTTCATCTTATACTTATTATTACTCGGGCTTATTTGTTTCAATACATTATATCCTTATATTTATTGAAATTTGTATAACCGAACATATATTATATAGTTGATATTTTTGATGTATAGTCCCGTAGTTTTTCTCCCTCATTTGAAAAAAAAAATTTCACGTAAAATCATGTGTTCTCTATTACTTATAACTATTACTTGTTTGTTATATATAGTCAATTATTTTCTCACGATTCAAAATAAGTGATCCGATTTTCAATAAGTAGTATCAGAGACACGGATGGTGTTATTGTGTTTAAAATTTATTTGAATCGATAAAGGTTGGAAACAAGATAATTAATTTGAATGGTTCAAATTGTAACATTTAGAGGAGTAAGATGGACTTGTTGTTTGTTACAACAATGCACCATCCTGTATCTGCTACCCAAAAGCCTTAGTCAAAACTTGAGAAGGAATGAATTTTTAAATATGAATAAGTTTTTTGCTATATTCGACAATTCATTGATGACAATGTGTATAATCATATTCGAAATGAAACAAGTACAAAAAAGTTGTGGGAGAAGTTTGAGATGCTCTATGCTTAAAAAATCGGTAGTAATAAATTGTACTACTTGATTAAATTGATACAATAAAAATACAATGAGGGCACGTCTATTACTGATTATTTGAACGACTCCCAAAGATTTGTTGACCAATTAAGTTGTATAGATATTAAGTTTGACGATAAGTTACTGAGCTTATGGTTATTAATCACATTACTAGATTCATGGGAGGTGATATGGATCACCATCACCAATACCAATCCAAATGGCGTGGCAATCTTGAAAATAATAAAAGGAGATGTGCTGAATGAAGAGATAAGATGACGATCACAGGGCTTTTCTTCTTTACAGTCTGAAGTGTTAGTTTCAGAGTCACTAAAAATTAGTAAAGGGTGTGTCCCAAAATCTGACAAAAAGAGTCAAAATAAATCTCAATTGAGATATCAAAACCTCAAATATCATCACTGCAAAAAAAGGGACACATCAAAAATAATTGTTACAAGTAAAAGCGTGAAAATACTGATAGGAATGAGAAGGACAAGGCCCGAGATGAGGAGAGAGGCTCAATTGTTACCAAGTCTGATCTTTTGTTGGCATGCAAAGAAAATTAGGTGATCAATCTAGCATGTCATAAAATTAATTTTGTGGTAGACACTGGTACCTCACTTTATGTCATATCAAGAAAAGAATTCTTCACATCTTGTACTCTCAATAATTTTAGAGTGTTGAAGATAAAAAAGAAAGACATGCCTTAAATTATTGGTTATAGTGATGTTTGCCAAATCACCAACAATGGAGCCAAGCTAATGTTAAGGGATAGACAACACATCCCGAATATTTGGATGAATCTCATTTTACCAGGGAAGCTAAAAAATGAAGGATTTTGCAACATATTTTGTGAATGATCATAAAAATTAACTAGAGGATCTCTAATTATAACTCAGGGAAAGACAATTTCTAACTATGTATTACAAGCCTCAACTTTAGTCAGAGATATACATGTTATGAGAAGTGATGAGTCTTCAAACTTGTAGTACCAACGATTGAGCTACATGAGCAAAAAGAGGCTGAATTGTTTGGCGAAGAAAAACTTCCTTCGAGGTGTGAAGGAAGCTAAACTTAAGACTTACTCTCATTATATGGCAGAAAAGTAATGGCGATCTTTGTTTCATGGAAACTCGTCCACAAAGAAGACGAATCTTCTAAAGCTGGTTCATACTGACATATGCAGTCATCTCAAAGTTAAAACACTTAGCGGAACACTTTATTTTATCATATTCATTGATGATTGTTCAAGAAATCTATAGGTATATCCGTTGAAGTAGAAAGATCAAACTCTTGATATCTTCGAATAATTTCACCCTCTGGTGGAGAGATAAATGGGAAAGAAGTTGAAGTACATTTGGAGTGACAACAACGGAGAGTATATTAGAGTATTTGACACATATTATCGGGCCCATGGAATTCAACACAAAATAACTCCACCGAAGACACTACAACTAAATAGTGTGGTTGAACGGATAAATAGAACACTAACCAAGAGAGTCTGCTATGTATTTTTAGAGGCAAAACTCCCCCAATTCATTTTGGGGAGAAGCCTTGAATGCCATGACTCACATGATCAACTTATTACCCAACGGCCCACTGAATGGAGAAGTGTCGGGAAATGTGTGGTCTAAAAAGGAGGTATCTTATGACCACTTGCCCATGTTTAAGTGTAAGTCCATTATCCACATCCCTAAAAATGAGAGGTCCAAGATGAGTTAGGATATCGATTCTACGATCTAATGGAGAAGAAGTTTATCATATCAAGAGATGTGGTGTTCATCGAGGATAAGACGATCGAAGATATCAACAAAGCCGAAAAGGTTGTTTCTAATAATGACAATAGCCAACTTTGTAATATAACTTCTGAATCCCTAATACTGGTACATGTTCAAAATGAAGATGGTAATCAAGCTAATGTCGAAGGAGAAGAAGACCATAGGACTCCTATACTTGATGGAGTGGACAATGCAAATGAGGATGACATTGTTCCTTATGATGATATTAGACCCGTCGAGACCATCCCACTTCAACGATGCACGAGAGATTGAAGGCTCTCTACTCTTTTATCAGCTGATGAATATTTGCTGGTTACCAATGGTAGAGAACCTGAAAGCTTTGATGACATTATGAAGGATGAGTATAAGTCGGAATGGATGGAGGCCATGCAAGATAAAATGAAGTCATTGTAGGAGCGTCACACATTCGAGCTAACTGAATTACTTAAAGGCAAATGAGCCTTGAAGAACAAATGGGTATTTGCTTAAAGGCTGATGAGAATAACCTATAATCAAGATACAAAGTGACGTTGGTTGTGAAAGGCCTCAATCAGCAAAATTGAATCGATTTTGATGAGATTTTTGCCCTAATTGTGAAGATATCCTCAATCAAGATAGTTCTAAGATTGGCGACAGTTCTTGATTTAGAAGTTGAACAATTAGATTTGCGGATAGCTTTTCTTTATAGTGACCTCAAGGAGGAAATTTACACAGAGTAGTTGGATAAATTCTGTGTTGAGGGGAAGGATCATTTGGTGTGTCATCTAAAAAAAAGCATATATGGGTTAAAATAAGTCTCAAGATGATAGAATAAGAAGTTCTAATCTATTATGGCAAGTCAAGGCTATCAGAAGACTATTTTAAAATATTGTGTCTTTGTTTAAAGGTTTTTTGAAAACGATTTCGTTATTCTCCTACTCTATATGAATAAATGCTTATTATTGGGCAAAATGCCTCCCGGCTCACCGAATTGAAATAACAGCTTGATAAAACCTTTGTCTTGAAAGATTTATGGCTGATGAAGTAAATTTCGGGTACAAGAATATTTTACAACTGTAAAGTAAGGAAATTATTGATGTTTCAAGAGAGCTACATTGAGAATGTACTTTATCATTGTAATATGAAAAAGTTCAAGCTAGTGAATACTCTATTGGCAAATCATTTTAAATTGAGCAACCGATAATACTCTTTTATGGATGATGAAAAGGCAAGCATGAAAAGCACCCCCTACTCTTTAGCTGTGGACAGTTTGATGTATATTATGGTGTATATGATACTAGATATTGTTCATACTGTTGGAATGGCTAGCTATTTTCTTTCAAAATACTGGTAAGGAGAATTGGTCTGTGATAAAATGGATATTAAGATATGCCCAAGGAATTTCCAAGCTATACTTGTGTTTCGAAAGTGACAAGTGATTTTTGATTAGGTATACTAATGCAAACATGTCAGGCGATGTCAAGTTTTGGAAGTCCACCTTGGGTTCTTGATTTGGAAGGGAAACAACTAGATGCAAGGACGGTATTTTTTCATAGTGACCTCAGGAAAAAGATTTATATGCAACAGTTGGAGGGATTTCATGTTGAGGGAAAAAATTATTTGGTGTGTTATCTGAAGAAAATTCTATACAGGTTGAAGTAAGCCCCGAGATAATGGTATAAGATGTTCGAATATGTTATGGTAGGTCATGGCTATTGGAAGACTATTTTGAACCACTATATCTTTGTTCAGAGGTTTTCAGAAGATAATTTCATTATTCTCCTACTTTATATGGATGATATGCTCATTGTTAAAAAAAATATCTCTCGAATCACTGAATTTAAGCAACAGTTTTGGAAATCCTTTGCCATAAAAGACTTGGGGCTAGTGAAGCAAATTTTGGGTACAAAAATATTTTGTGACCGAAATGTAAGGAAACTATGAATGTCCCAAGCGAGCAATGTTGAGAAGGTGTTTCAACATTTTAACATGAAAAAGTCCAAATCGGTGGGCACTCCATTGGCCAATTAGTTTAAACTAAGCAACTAGTAATGCCATTCTATGGATGACAAAAAGGTAAGCACAAGAAATGTCCCCTACTCTTCAACCGTGGACAATTTGATGTATGTTATGGTATGTATGAAACGAAATATTACTCAAGCTGTTAGAACGTTTAGCCAATTTTTTTCAAATCTTGGTAAGGAGCATTGATCCACAATGAAATGAATATAAATGTATCTCCAAGAAACTTTCAAGCTGTGCTTGTCTTTCGAAGGTGACAAGCCACTTCAGGTTGGATATACTGATGTAGACATGGCAGGCGATATCGACTACCAAAAGTCCACCTTGAGGTATCTAGTCAAATTTGCAAGCGAAATTTTTTCTTGGCAATCTAAGTTATAGAATTGTGTTGCTCTCTTGACTATGGAAGTGAAAGTCATTACTGTGATAAAGGTAAGTAAGGAGATGCTATGAATAAAGAAGTTCATCTAGGAATTCGGCTTCAAGTAAAAGCGATATTTGCTACTTTGTGACAATTAAAGCATAATTTACTTTTACAAAAACTCGTCAATTCATTTCTAATCAAAACACATTGATGTGAGATATCATTGATTGTGGAATATTATTGACACGAAGTTATTAATACTTGATAAGGTCAAGACTAAAAAGAATAGATTAAATATGATGGCTAAGGTGGTACAAAAGGGGAAGCTTAAAGCTTATCGAACTGTTACTGAGATGATGATTGCTCCCACATGATCACGAAAGAAAGTTTGTTGAGTTATGAATCACTCTCATATAAGTCTCATACTCATTTGATGTACCATTTGGTGGCTTGCACGAGAATGCACATGTATTATACTATTTTGGAAAAATAACGGACTAATACGCAACAAGCATCTAATGCACGCATGAGTTCTGATTCCAATTTGGAGGGCACCCGAGGAGCGCTTAAAGGATACTCGAGCTGTATTTCCAGATTATCCAATGCTTGAGGTGCACTTACGGGGGCACTCGTAAACCACACACAATAGGCGCACGCTTGACACACGCCCGACAAGTACTCATGTGCCAATTTCAATTGTTCTCATACACGAGGTGCGCTCAACAGGCGCTCAAGCACCGCTCACAGTATTAATACGCACTAACATATTTTTAGGGTTACTACTTTATAATTTCTAAGACCTAGAGCGCCAACTCAGAGAAAAAGAAGAGGAAGAGAAAGGGGAAAAGATGAAGATTCAAATATCTAATTGAATTTCGAATCGTGTTCCAATCTCCACCGACCTTGGGTATGCTATTCTTGAAATTGATAGGAACATTTTATCAATCTTGTTTCTACTCCTTCATCTTGTACTCATTATTATTTGGACTTAATTGTTACAAGGTGTTAACTCCTTGTATTTATTACAGTTTGTATAATCGAACTTATTGCATAGTTGACATATTTCGGATGTACCGTCCTATGATTTTTTTCTCACGTAAAATTTCATATTCTTTTTTATTTGTGATTAGTATTTACTTATTATACATTATTGATTATTTTTTTACAATTCAAATAAGTGGTATGAGTGTCAACAAGTGGAGACAGAGACAGGTTATTAGTATCATGTATTGAACCTTATTTAAATCAATGGATGTTGGAAACAAAATAATTTTTTTGAATGGCACAAACTTTAATATTTAGAGGACTAAGATAAAAGATTTTATACTTACCAAAAACAAGATGAAAGATTTTTTATTTGTTAAAATGATACATCTTTTGGTATTTGTTATGCAAAAATCTGAGTCAAAATCCAATGAGGAATGGGATTTTGAATATAAATAAGTTTATAACTATATTTGGCAATTTATTGATGGAAACATATATAATTACATTCAAAATAAAACAAATCCCAAAATATTATGGGAGAATCTTGAGACGCTCTATACTTCAAAAATTGGTAACAATAAATTATACCACTCGATAAAATTAATACAAGTGAGAAACAAAGAGGGCACGTCGATAGCCCATCATTTGAACAAATTTCAAGGTGTATGGACCAATTGAGTGGTATGAGTATCAAATTTGATAATGAGCTACTAGACTTATGGTTATTGGCCACCTTACTAGACTCATGGGAGGTGATACAGATCACCATGGCTAATACAGTTTTAAATGGCGTGGAGACTCTAGAAATAGTAAATGAAGTCATGTTGAATGAGGAGATGAGATATCGATCATAGGGCTCTTCTTCTTCGCACTTGAAACGCTAGTCTCTAAGTTATAGTAATGAAATAAAGAGCGTGACCCTAAATCTAGCAAGAAAAGTCAAAGAAAATCCTAATCAAAGCACCAAAACCTCAAGTTCTACCATTGGCAAAAAAAAAAAAAAAAAAAAAAAACACATCAAGAAATACTGCTACAAGTGAAAGTGGGAGAACTCTAATGCGAATGAGAAAAAAGCTAACAAGGGCTAAGATGAAGAGAGAGCCAAAGTTATTATCAAGGCCAACCTTTTGTTGGTATGTAAGGAAGATGAGGTGATCAATCTTGCGGATCACGAAATGAATTTGGTGGTGAATAGTGGTGCTTCACTCTACGTCGCGTCACAAAGAAAATTCTTCATGTCTTATGCTCTGGATGATTTTGGAGTGTTAAAAATGAGAAACAAAGACACATCCCAGATTGTCGGCTATGCTTATGTATACCTAATCACCAATAATAAATTAAATTGTTGTTGAAGGATGTACGAGACATCCTCGATATTTAACTAAATCTCATTTCAGTGCAAAAGCTCAATGATAAAGGATTTTACAGTACTTTCTATGAAGAAGTATAGAAGTTGACTAGAGGATAGTAATTGCTCGAAAAAAAAAAGTTTTCAACTTGTATGTATTATAACCCTCAATTTCATTTAGAGATTTGCATGTTGCAAGAACCAATGAGTCTTCAAATTTGTGCACTGACAGTTGAGCCACATGAACAAAAAGGGGCTAAATTATTTGTCTAAGAGGAACTTCCTTCGAGGTGTGAAGGAAGCTAAATTATGAAGAAGTAACAGCGAGTTTGTTCCATGGAAACTCATCCATAAAGAAGGTTGATCTTCTTGAGTTAGTCTACACCAACATACGTGGCCCTCTCAAGGTGAAGACACTTGGAAGTGTACTTTACCTCATCATATTTATTGATAATTATTCAAGAAAATTGTGGGTGTTTCCGTTGAAGTCAAAGGATCAAGCCATTGATATCTTTGAACAATTTCATGCTCTAGTAAAGAGGCAAATTTGGCTATTTGATAATGGTAGGGAGTATATTGGAGTATTTAATATGTATTATCAGACCCATGGAATTTGACACCAAAGGACTCCATTGAAGATACCGTGGCTAAATAGTATGACTAAATAGATGAATAGGACCGTGATCAAGAGAATTCGCTATGTGATTTCAAAGGCATAGCTCCCCAATTCATTTTGGGGGGAAGCTTTGAATGTCGTGGATTATATACTCAATCTATTATCAGTGGTCCG
The DNA here is from genome assembly GCA_025585075.1 of Nepenthes mirabilis. NCBI lineage: Eukaryota > Viridiplantae > Streptophyta > Magnoliopsida > Caryophyllales > Nepenthaceae > Nepenthes > Nepenthes mirabilis. The sequence goes on along the minus strand of JAODPA010023433.1, from coordinate 3,124 downwards.
CTGAATGGAGAAACACTAGAGAATGTGTAGTCCGGAAAGAAAGTATCCTACGGCCACTTATGTATATTCCGGTGCAAGTCCTTTATCCATATCCTTAAGGACGAGAGGTTTAAGCTAGAGTAGAAGGTAAGACAATGCATTTTTTTAACTATAAGAAAGATAAGTTGGGATATCGATTCTACAATCCGATAGAGATGAAGATTATTTGATCAAGAGATGTGGCGTTCATTAAAGATGAGACAATTGAAGAAATCGATGAAGCAAAAAAGGTTATTTTCAATAAAACAGTAGACTTTGTGAAACAAATCTTGAATCCTTAATACCATTGTCTATTCGTAATGAAGATAGTGATCAAAGCAATGCGGAAGGGGAAGAAAACCATGGGATTCTGATGCTCGATGGAGAGAATGATGCAAATGAGGATGACATTGTTCCTTATGATGTTATTGAACTAGTTGAGACCATTCCATTTCGAAAATTCACGAGAGATCGAAGACCCTTTGTTCGTCTATTGGCTAATGAGTATGTACTACTTACCGATACAAGAGAGCCCGAAAGATTTGATAAAACTATTGAAGATGAGCACAAATCGGAGTGAATGGAGGTCATGTAAGATAAAATGAAGCCATTACAAGAGAACTACGCATTTGAGCAAACCAAGTTACCTAAGGTCAAACAAGCTTCAAAGAACAAGTGAGTCTTCTACTTAAATGTTGATGAGAATAGTCCACAACCAAGGTACAAAATAAGGCTGGTTGTGAAAGGTTTTAATCAATAGAATGATATCGATTTTGAGAAAATTTTTGCCTCTATTATGAAGATGTCATCAATAAGAGTGGTGCTTGGATTGGCCATAGTTCTTGATTTTGAAGTAGAATAATTAGATGCATGGACGACATTTTTTCATGGTAACGTCGAAGAGGAGATTTACATGTAGCAGTCGGAGAGATTTCAAATTGAGAGGAAGGATCGTTTAGTGTGTTATATGAAAAAAAAAAAAAGCCTATATTGGTTGAAGTAGGCCCCAAGATAATGATATAAGAAGTGCAAATCTATTATAGTGAGTCAAGGATACTGGAAGATTATTTCAAATCATTATATATTTGTTTAGAAGTTTTTCAAAGATGATTTTATTATTGTCCTACTCTATATGGATGATATACTCATTGTTGGGCTAAATGCCTCTCGGATCACCGAATTGAAATAACAGTTTGGAAAATCTTTTGCAATGAAGGATTTGGAGCCAATAAAGCAAATTTTCAGTATTAAAATATTTCACGACTGAAATGTAAGGAAATAATGGATGTCCCAATAAAGCTATATTGAGAAGGTACTTTTACGTTTCAATATAAAAAAGTCTAAACCAGTGAGCACTCTGTTGGCCAATAATTTTAAACTGAACAACAGACAATGCCTTCTACAGATGACGAAAAGGCAAGCATGAGAAGCGTCCCCTACTCTTTAAAAGTTCTGAATCGTATTCCAATCTCCACCCACCTTAAGTATGCTATTTTTTAAGTTGAGAATAATGCTTTAGTGATCTTATTTCTACTCTTTTGTCTTATTCTCATTTTTATTCGGCTTAATTGTTACAGGATATTGAGTCCTTATATCTATTAAGGTTTGTATAATCTAACTTATTGTATAGTAAACATATTTCAGACGTACCATCCCATAATTTTTTTCTCTCATTCTAAAAAGGGTTGTTTATATAAAATTACAAATTTTTCATTATTTGTGATTATTATTCATTTCCTGTAAATCGTTAATTATTTTCTTATAATTTAAATAAGTAGTCCAAATTTCAACACATAGTTCTCAAAAAATAACTATTCATTCTAGCAAAGTTTTCAACTAAACACTGAAACCAAAATTTTCTCAAAGAAAACTAAAACGAAATCACAAATCTATCCAACCAAAGGATCTCTAAATCACGAGTTTGGAGGAATGCATCTCTTTTCCATCCCAATATTTTGCCTAAAGTCCAATTGTCGGGTTTTCAAAATAACTAAGACATTGGATAGCACTTTTTTTTTAAAATCAACACCTACTGAATGTCGGACAATTTTTTTGTTAAAAAGAAAACAATTTTGAGTGTTTTTTTTTTTTTTAAAGATTTTAAATCTCACACTTTAGATTTCTTTCATCTAACTGTTGAAAATGAGAGGAGATTGAGGCCCCTCATTTCTAAATCTCACACTGCGCCACCCTGTTTTTTCTTCACCATAATTTGTGTCTCCTTGGTTTGGTTTGATGCTTGAATAAATTCTTCCCAATGGTTGTTTTTCAGATGATATTTCTGCATCCTTTTTCAAGGTTATGCAGTCGCTTGGGGTGGTCTGCAAGTGCTGTGACAGCGCAGGAATCCAATGCACCACTTCATGGACTAGTTCCTGTTTAAAGCTTCGGTGCCTACCTTGGAAATACCATTGATTCTTGTTGACATTTTCACATGCTCATTAAAATTGATGTACCTTTCTCCATAGCTCTCCAATGTTATGACTATTATTATAAGATTATTTATTATTTTACCATTATTAATATCATAAATCCCTAACAAACAATTAATTATGACTATTACACTAGATATTATTGACTAAATTACTTTCTTAGTGGGCTTATTATTTGATAAAAAGAATAACACTATGTGTTTAAAAAATTAATTCTGACTTAAATCATCACGATTGAGAAATTAATCATTTTTTTTCTGTCACATATAAGTGGGAGTTATGAAAAATTGTTGATGACCCAAACATTTTATTTCTGATTTTGAGGGTGGTAATGGAAAGAAAAATCTGGTTTTGCCTTCTTTGGGTTAAAAAAATATTTTCAAAGTTTTGATTTTTTATTTATTTATTGCATATTTAGAATATCAAGGAGTAGATTCTTATAATTATTTCTTTTTGTATAGCACAAATGTATATATACCCATATTAGTTTTAGAGTATAAAATCATTTTCCCACCTTACTAGATGTCATATCGACCACACATTATTTTCTACATTGAAAGCCACAGCTGAAATCATCGTTCCTTTGTATGAACTTTGACTTAATTGCTAAAAATAAAAATTTTTGTTTAGACTTTGCTATAGTTATTTAGAACATTTGATTCTATTATTCTATT
>JAODPA010023422.1:0-12856 GCA_025585075.1 Nepenthes mirabilis | reverse complement strand
GATAAATGGATATAATGTCCTATAATTGAAAACATTGCAAGAATATCAACTAACCCAACTAGTTTATTATTTATTACAAAGGAAAAAGAAATGCATAGAAAATGGCAAAAAAAAAAAAAGAGAAAAGAAACCGACGCTATAAAAGCACGAGCTCGTGACTCGACAGTTCATAGCATTTCGTAGGATAGTTACCGGAGATCGAGATTTGAGACGAGACGAAAATGTCAATATGACGTGTTCAACGTTAAAGCGCGTTTCTACTCCATCTGCTATTCTATATTCTTGATTTTCATCTTCTCAGGTTCTTCAATTTGATGATTCGGGTCTAAAATCGTCAATCAGATCTTCGAAATCTGCAAAAATGGCGAAAGGAAGGCACTCTCGTTATCCACCTCGTAAATCGTCATCTTGGACGATGCTTATTTTCTTAATGTTTCTCGTGCTCCTTTTCGTTGTTCTCTTCATTCTCGGAATTGTCTCGCTTCCTAGCAGTAATCCAAGCAAATCGCATAGAGGTCACGATCTCAGTTCAATTGCTCACACTTCTGTACACAGGTGAGTGACTCATTAATTTTGTTCGGATATGGTTTCGATCTGATTGATATGATGATTGAAGTTTACTAATTTTGCATGCAGAGACAACAGAATTGGGCGGAATGAGGATAAAAGTGAGGGGTGGGTTGAAGTGATCTCTTGGGAGCCTAGAGCTTTTATTTACCATAATTTCTTGGTTAGTTCCTGAAGTTGTTCTTCGTTCTTCAATGCCGTTAATCACGTACAAATATTCGATTTATCTTATTGGATTGTTTAGCTATCCACTGTTGATTGCTGGAGTAGAAATTGTGCGCCTGACCTTCAATATGATTATCTGCAATTGGTTCAAGTCCCTTGCTATCGTCACTTGATATTCTTTCTGTGTTGTTATATCCAGATTTTTTCGTTTTGCGCATTAAGGTGGATGGAAACTGCAGTGTGGTTGCTATAATTGTTTGTGTTTGATTATGGTCATGGACGGAACCGTCATTGAGAACCTTCTGCCAGATTCTATAGAACTAGAGAATGACTGTAATCGCAAGTAGTTGAAATTATTGTTAGGTAAATTTCAACTGCAAGCAGCAGTCGAGGTGCCTGCTTGTCTTGACTTATGAAACTACTACTTTTTTCTAAAAGCCTGTTTGTGCCCCCAAACGGCATTTGCTCTCACGAGCTCTTAAAGGGATTTTGGTTTATTTGGATCTTCTGTAAATGAATTATTAAAGAAGCAAAAACTTAAAATTAATGAAGTTTTAATCTAAAAAAAGTGACCTTATCCTATAAGTCCGTGACTTTTTCTGAATACATTTTTCCCCAACAGCATTTTTGAACAAGCTTCGGCTAGGCTAAATAAGATCTAAGAGGTGAAACAATGGAAATTTATCAATATATTATGAACAGATCCTGTATTAGATATAAAAACCAGACATCCACTACACAAAACATTCAAATAGGACATGAAGGAACTAAAGTGTCCTTTGCTAACAAACCTTTGGTATTCGGCTGTTTAAACACATTATGAATTGGTGAATATATATTGTGATGGCAAGTTATCAAAAAGTTAAGAAAAAGTGTAGCATTTTGACTCTGCTGGACAATGCAACTGCTGTGACTTTATTGTACAGTTTTGATTTAATGACATACATTTGAGTAGCAGAGAAGGTTTCTTGATGCTAAAGAATTGGGATATAAACTTCGACGCATTATGACATCGTGCCATATATAGCAAGTCATTATGAAAGAAAAAAAATGTTTGTTGCATCCATTACTTGTGGTTAGCCTCAAAGAATTGATGGATCCTGTCTCTTTCTTCGCGAACCAAAACTGAGTCTCTTTCTTAAGAAAAGGCAGCTGATGCTTATTAGATTTATCACAGGTAGGATATTCTAGATCCTAGTATTATGTGAAAAGTTTTTTGCTTCTGACTGTTGTCTTTCTTTATATTCTCATTTTGGCAGTCCAAAGAAGAATGTGAGTACTTAATTGAACTTGCTAAGCCTCACATGCAACATTCAACTGTCGTTGACAGTGGAACCGGCAAGAGTAAAGATAGCAGGCATGCACTTCTGTCGCTTCCTTTCTCACAGAATATGTGTAATGTCTGCATGATATCCTTTATACCATCTCTTTCCCTCCTGCTGTGTATTTATCTTTCACAATCTCTATCTGCATCTGCTTGTAGGGTGCGCACAAGTTCTGGAACGTTTCTGGCTAGGGGGCGTGATAGGATAATTAGGGGCATAGAGAGGCGAATTGCTGATTTCACATTTATACCAGTTGGTATGTGGTTAAAGAAACTTGTACTGAGCATTCAAATTCAGTTCTTTGATATTTTAGTTTCTCATTTTCATGGCATCCCTCTTCTTTGATGTTTTCTGAATGTGAGAGATGGGTCTTGGTAAAGCTTCAGTGTGATTTTAGAACTTCATTTGATATATATATGCCTTTCCTCGTTTTCTAAGGGCTTGAAAACTATTGGTCTTAGTTTCCTTCTAGATGAAACTACTGCCACATCAAGGTAGTGTGATGTCGCTTTTGGTGTAGATGAGGCCCGTGGTGGGGAATTTAGGGATTCTCTCCTATTTCGTGTTACTTCTAATTCTAGGTGGCTCATAGTGCCATTTTACTCCTTGAATTTGTCCTACTTCTGAGGTACTGTATAAAAAACAGCAGGATGCTTTTAGATAGCAGCCCTAACCAGATAATTACTATCGAGTGCCAGCGCATGTCCTTGCTGGCACCATCTAGCCATTCAAATTGTTGAAACACCTATTTCTTCTTCACTAACTAATGATCTCTCAATCCTAAAACTCTAACCTTTTCCAAGCACTAGTCAACTATCCAACCACAAATCTTAATTCATAGTTGCTCCTACTACCATAATTTAAGTTGCCAGGATTTATACTCTTGCATCACAACGCTAATTAATAAGTTGTGGTTCTCCTAGATGCAGAATCTCAGCTCATTATTCCTTGAATTGTGAAAGGAGAAGGCTTTTGAGAAAGAGGGAGTGAGTCGCGTGCAACCTTATTCCATACTACAAATTTTCCCGAAAACCTTCAATGGAGTCTATTAAGAGAGATGATGTGTCGGTACTTGATGTTAAACTCATGGATTTATTACTATATAACATTATAAATTTTGACCTTTAGTGTATATGGGACTTGTCTTTCTTTATGTGCTGGGCGAGATCATTTGCTTGCTTAAAATTTGGACCATACTTTTACAAAATTTGCTTCATCACATCTAGTTAAAAAATTCAAACTAATCATTTTCCCTTGTAATGAGGTGGGCTACGTGGATTCTTCTTGCATTCCGCTCTACTATAGGCAGTATCTTCTGCTAATTGTAAATGTGCAAGATCATGCTGATGGTTTTCTTCACACTCTTCTTTAAGCTTCCTTAACCTCTTTTACAAGGAGCTTTTTCTGATCTATCATATCTCCTAATTTGTGTACTAGGTGGATTTCGTTTCACATGACCAAATCACTTGTTTTTATTGAATTTTCTTTTATTGGTTCAATCCTGAGTTTTTCACGTATAACATCATTGCATAGTATACATCTTTCCATATGGCAACACTTCCATCTCTAACATATTCATCACAGCTATGATCATTTTTAAACATGTTTGTACTTAACCATCCAACACTATTGTCCTATACGGTACACTAACTAATAGCCGCCTCATAATATTTTCTTGTAAGTTGTGTGGTATTCTTGCATCACATAGAATTCATGTAGCAGTTCTCCATTTCATCCGGCATGCTTTGATCCTGTGAGTTTTATCGTCATTGATTGCCCCATTTTTCAAACCATAGACAAGAGAAATTTAAACTAATCCCTCTTTGGCTTGTCTCATTCACCACATCTATGTACACAAAAAGCACACACCAATATATATCATCTTGAATATTTCTAGTGTTTTTATCCATATCCAAGGTGAATAAATATAAACTTAAAGTAAACCCTTGGTGTGAGCCAATCAGATTAGGAAAAACTCAATCTCCATTGAATATGACCTCCCAAAAGTCATTGATTGTTAGACATGTTCTTTGTACTTGTATGCCTCAGAAGCTCCTTTCTTCTTCCAAATTTTCAATCATACTTCTCTAAGAACTATATAATATATGAGTGTTGAAAAAAACTGTTTACCGGATGAACCGAATCGAAACAAATAAAACTGAAACTAAAAATAGGGTAACTGAACCGTTCTGTTTGATTTTGGGTCAATATAATTAAAATTTAACAAGTTTCAGTTTGGTTTCGAGTTATTGATTTTTAATTAGTGGGTACTTGAACCGGCAATATATAAATATATAGTTATAATTANAGTTTCAGTTTGGTTTCGAGTTATTGATTTTTAATTAGTGGGTACTTGAACCGGCAATATATAAATATATAGTTATAATTATATGAATATATATATCAATATATGAATATATGTAATTATTTGTGGTTGAATAAAACTTATATCTTTTACGGTTTGTTGCTAAATTATTATTAGAAGTTGTAATTGATGAATTAAAATATTATTTGAGTGTTTTATAATGTTGAACTTTAGTTGTTATGTGTTTGTAATTTGAATGGAAATGTTATGATGTTTAAAGTCGGTTAACAGATGTACCTGAACCGGTTAATTGGTTGACCATTTGACTGGTCAAAGTGGTTCGATTTCAGTTTCTGATTTTACTGAACCTGTCAAACTGGTATGGGTAAAAAAAGGATTCATGGTTCAGTTACTTGAACCGTGAACACCCCTAATATAATATGCCTTTTCTAAATCAATAAACACTGTATATAAGTTTTTTTTCTGTCTTTCCTCAAGTTGCTCCATCAGAGTACTCAACAAATAATTAGCTATTACATTGGACTTGTATGAGTGAATTTAAATTGGTTCCCTAATATGTTAGTGTCTTGTCTTATCACCCTTTGGATCATCCTTTTTTTTGGCTTCATCTTATGCCATGTTTTTTATGTCTTTGTAGTTGATACAACTTTGTATATCCCCTGATTTGTTAATGTGTGCAAATGTGCTCTTTCTACACTCCTTCAGCATCTTATTGCTGCATCGGATGTTGTTCAAGAAGACATGATTCCTCCTCTGCTAAACATTTCTGAACCTCCACTGGGATCACATATGGTCCAATTTCCTTCCTAATCATCAGTGTTTTTGATGCCTCTTTAGCTTCTTCTAGATTTAATTTAGAGTCACCAAACTCTCCTATCATTATGGCGGACTTCTACAAACATATAGAAGCTGCTGCGCCTTCTTTCTTTGATATCCTCCTCAGTGACAAGTACCCTTTCCTCACTATCGTAGATACAGTTCACTTGATTAAACTCTTGTGTTGTAATACCTCTTTTTTTTTTAAATACATTGCTAAGAAATGAAAGGCTTAAAGAATTCCTCGTACATTTGCCAGCCGGAAGACATCATTTTTCTCTTCTTTGTTTTACTTTGCTTATAGAAGTCACTTATGCATTTTAGACTTCACCATGATCACCGTTTTCTTTGCTTCAAGCATATTTATCTCTTCAAATTTTCACTGTCTTAATTTATACAATGTCTTGTAATGATCTTTAACATTTCACTTTCTCCTTACAAAAGCTTCTTTATCTACTTTTCAAATATAATCAGCCATATCATACCACATTGTCCGAGCTTGTGTAGCTCATGATAGCTGGTGTGACATAGCAGCATTCTCAACGGATAATAACCACTGGCTGCTCCCCTCTGCTTGAAGGAGTGCCTTCCATGCCAAAAAGGTGACCATTGGACATAAGCGGATTGGATGCAGTTGCAGCACCTGACACGGATCATGGAGTGGGTGTAACAACCTCCTGGTACGTTGATACGTAGCCAATTATAAGGTGCTAATATGTGCCAACCTCTCCAATGCCCCCTCTATAAATGCAACACTTCACCCCAATGAAAGGGATCCAAAATCTCAAGAGCCCTTACTCTGGGAAAATTTCCACTCAATAAGCATTCAGGCAACCTCATCAATTATAATCTAGAAAGCCATCTTGATCATCCTTGGAGACCAAGTGACCTTACTTAAGGAGTTCATTGTATCTTCCTTGAGTAGTGATCTTGATTCAAGTTGGTCCCGACTTCCACTACACACTGATACCACATTGGTTGTCGAGGCTAGGAGGGACCTAGTTTCCCATAACCTCCATTCCAAGCCCGAGCTTCATTCGGTGGCTCAATCCTTTCATCAGTGCCTTCATCAGAAATCTTACATCCTGAGCCCAATAACTTTCTATTCCTCTTTTCCATCTTAAGCCTAAACTAACTTAGACATTGGTGGGTTTTTTTTCTGAGAACACAACTAGAGTCCCTTTACGTTTTTGTTTGTGTAAAAGCACCTAGGTACAAGTTTTTCAGATTGAGCCCCACTTGGGTTGTCTTTATTCCAGGTCGAACCTCAGTGTAGGTACACATGAGATTGATTTTCTCTTTCAACTGCTTTTCTAATCCCACTTGGCTGTGTATGCTAGTCCATCTTTAGCAGACCATTATCTAATGAATTATTTTAGGGCTTCTTTTCTTACCATCTTAATTACTAATAATTCAATCACCGTTCATATTTGCAAGCACTATATTTTCTTTCAACTCCATATTTGCAGCCACGCCAACTCCATTCCTAGATCTACCCCTTCTAGAGTATCACAATTTGTAGTCGGTTCTCTCAATTTCCTTGAGTTTCTCTCCGACTCATTTTTTCTCTTGCAAGCATGCTGTATTAACACTCAATATCATATCCCTTCAAAAATGTTTTCTCTTGCAAGGATGCTATATTAACCCTCAGTGTCATATCACCTCAAAAATTTACCAATTAAAGTACCAATATTCCATGATCCCAGCTGAATCTTGTTATCTTGGACTAATCTCTTTAGCCGCACTTGTTCCTGGTTTGTAGCCCTTGCTAACTTTGCATTGGACTTGGATGATTTTGCTGTTGTTGTAGCCAGTTTAACAATGTTCTTGAGTGATACAAGATACAAAACATGCCAAGTAAGGGATGCCTTAGCTGTGTAATTTATGTCTCAGATCCATATCAAAAGGTTGATAAAATTTTGCACTACTTGTCTGCTATCTAACTCAGCCCTCTTTTACTTAGGCTGGGGAACGGGCTATTTAAGGATAAACCACCAACATAGGCAAAGTAATGGTGATAATTTGTATGCCTTATTGTATTGAGTTTCTCCTTATTGAATCTGTAGAAGATTATCTAAAGATCATGCTTGTTTCATCTGGAAGTTTTTTTCTTTCTTCGTGAGCCTCTATATTTTTTATTTTTTTTTGCAAGTTTGAGATGTAGTAGTTTAAAATGTGCTGAGGTTTTGCTTCACCATAAAGTTTTATACCAATGTCTTTTTCATTTAAATCTTGCAGGTATCTGTCAATGCCCATCTTTTATATAATTGATGGGAAGTAGTGGATCTTTGCAACTAGACACTCGAGTTATCACTGTATGCTTAGGAGGAAAAATCATAATCATTTGACCTAATAGAGACAAGCAGACAACGACTTTTCTGGTTTTGCTCACTCTCTTAATTTGTTTTTGTTTACCCTCTTTAGTAGTCATGTAGATCCTACCTGGTTATTCACTGATTCCTTTTGGCTCTAGCCTTGTTATAGCCAAAGTCAATATCGTTTCTTTTTATGGATTGCTCTGTAGGATTCTTATGTAAGGATAGGGTCATAATAAATATTCCTTTAGTGGTGGTCCACAGGTTGCTTAATGTAGCTAGTGGTTAATATCACACCTAGAAATGAAGGGAGCATAGAAAAGGCATATTGGTATAAATGAGTTTGTTTGATCGACATCAAAAAAAAGTTTGTTTGATTGGTGATGACTGTCAATAACTGTTGGAGGAACGCTATGGATTGTTTTTCCTTTTTCTACCAGTAGAGAGTTTCCCATTATGGTGAGCTTGTACGAAAGGTTGGTGAAGGGATAAGCTTGTATGAGGCGTTATATTTTATCTTATTTATGCATGGCGCTCTTGATGAATGGTATTGGAGGAGGAATAACTTTAAAGTTAGAATATTGGAGGCAGGCTTTAGAATAATAAATATTTTAAAGGTGAATAGTAATCTTTAAAAGGGTGATCTGGGTTACAAGACTTCTTGCATTGCAAGATCTAAGGAGGGTATAGATTGAATGCAACTCGTGCATTGCAAACAGGCTGTTAAAAAGGGAAAATATGATGTAATGAATACGCTGAGGGAGTGTGATGCCCTAGACCAAGTTTAATGTGCTTAGTTTTCTTGTACATTCTTCATCACTGACATAAGTTATTGATTACTTACCCAGAAAAGGATAGGGCATTGGCTAACTATCAAGATCCTGGCCTTTTTATCCTCAATGAAATAAAGAAGAATAGCTCTTGTTGTCAGTAATAAGCCTACACGTCTTTATATGGTAAATGCAAATTCCTTTAATTCCAAATTTGAGAATTGCATGCCCAAATCATGTATCACAAAGCTCAAAACATAAAGACCCCACTTGGCTCAAAAACAAAATGGAAAACTTGCAAGCATGCATATCAGCAGTTTTGGTTGGCTTAGATACCTTGTAATGACCCGAATAAATAATTTTCCTTAACAACCAAGCCCTCTTGGGCCCTTGGTTTTTACTGGCCTAAAAAGGGTATAGCTCTTGTTGTTATTAGCAAGCCTGCTTAGAGCTTATAAATTGAAAGCAAACTAGTCAAATCCCTGTGGTGGGACTCGGGGTTTCCGTGAGGTTGATAAAAAATGGGGAATATCCTATATCCTTCAATTCACAAAAATGTCTTGAAAAGGCTTACTTGAGGTTGATAATGGGAAATGTGTGTGAAGATGTGATCACGAAGTTTAAAATTAAAAGTGCATTTCATAAGATGTCCATAAAATGGCAATGTTATGCTGGTCAAAATGTTGGACAGTTAAGAACAACAAATTTAACAAGTTAGTGAACCAAATATTAGAGTGTTAATGAGAATAACTTATGTTGCTCTTACGGAGTAACACTATAAAAGGTTAGATTAGAATATTATGTTTGGGATGGTTTACACAAGAAATGCAGGTGAGATAGCACATCAATGTAGAGAGTGATTTGTTAAGACATGGACAACAGGAGGGCAGGCAAGGAAGACTTTGGTTGAGGTGATAAAAAAAATTCGCAGAATGGTTGAAGAAGATCCGTATATCTTCCCCACATAGTTCGACTTAATATTTTTGTTAATTTTTAATTTTCCAAGTGCTCACATTTTATGTTTGCTAATACTTTTTTTCTAGTATCTGTTGGGATGGTTTAAACTATAAAAGGTTAGATAAGAATATTATGTTTGGGATGGTCTACACTTGAAATGCTGGTGAGATAGCACATCAATGTGGAAGAGTGATTTGTTAAGACAAGGGCAACAGGGGGCACAGTCAAGGAAGACTTGGGTTGAGGTGATAAAAAAATTAATAGAATGGTGAAGAAGATTCATATTATCTTCCCCACGTAGTTGGACTTAGTGATTTTTGTTTATTTTTGATTTTCTAACTGTTCACATTTTTTTGGCTTGCTAATACCTTTTTGCCTATTATCTGTTGTCATACCTCTCACATGATGATTTCTATCAAACTTTTTGTATTTAGAGAAGCTGTATTTTCATTTTAAATATGATACTGTGACAGTGCCTGCAGATATACCTTTTTGTCATCGTTTGCTTTAGTCTAATTAAATCACCCTCATACAATAAAAATAGTTATTTGCTTGTTGGAAGTTCTGGTCAACTACTATAGAATGTTATCAGCAAAGAAAGAAGGTTTTTCGCTATCTCCTGTCATCTTCTGCATGCACTATATTAATGGTTGAATGGATTTTGGGAGTCTAGGCTTTAAACTAATATCCTATTGTAAGGGGGGACACGGTTAGAGGGCAAGAGAGAGAGAGAGAGAAGATAAATTGGGACCTGATAGGCTGGAATATTAATTTGCTGCCACTGGTATCAACATATTGCTATCAACCACCTTCAAATGCACTGCCACATAGGCCAAGTTATATCAGTTACGGTGCATCTGACAATTGCACCTCTTTGCCATTCATAATCATGATCCAGTACCACTGATAAATAGATGAAAAATCATTATTACTAATGCTTTCATATCAATTAGATTCTAATCCAAGTTGTGATAATGTTTTTCATCATGTCCATCATGCCGAAACCAATCTTGTGGGCTATAACTTTTGGCATACTATGCCAGATTGCTCTGAAGTCTCTGCTTGAATTAGAACATCCCTGCAAGGGCTATAACTTTTGGTATACCTTACCAGATTGCTCTGAAGTCTGCTTGAATTAGAACATTCCTGCCAAATAGCTAATTGCACTTAGATCTATCATTCTGAGTCGTTTCACTGGAAAAACCCATTTTGATTGTTTTGTTGCATTTAGGATGGTAAAACTTTCAGTTTACATTTTTTAATGGATTTTTATCTGTTCTTGTTTTATAACTTACATTAACTTTCCTGTGATGTAACGATGCAATCAACAGAGCATGGGGAAGGCCTTCAAATTCTTCACTATGAGGTCGGGCAGAAGTATGAGCCTCACTATGATTACTTCCAAGATGATTTCAACACGAAGAATGGCGGTCAAAGGATTGCAACTGTCCTCATGTATCTGTAAGCAATATTTCTCTCTCATACTCAATGGTCTTGATTGTTGACATTGTGCAAGGGAACACAGGTTTTTTCTTATGAATTTCGTTTTTCTGCACCCCAAATAATAAGGCTTTTTAATTTTCTCCTAATCATTTCCATCATCGTTCCACAGCTCAGATGTTGAAGAAGGGGGTGAGACTGTATTCCCTTCTGCCAAAGGAAACTTCACTGCTGTACCTTACTGGAATGAGTTATCTGAATGTGGTAAAGGAGGACTTTCAGTCAAACCAAAGATTGGTGATGCCTTGCTTTTCTGGAGCATGAAACCTGACGCCACTTCAGATTCTTCAAGTTTACATGGTTAGTTAATTCATTGTTGTATACATGGATTACAGTTATTATTATTTAACCTGCATGCTGAAGTAAACAAGTTTAACAATTGTGATTATGAAATTGCATATCTTACCATATAGCAACTGGCTTAGGGGTTTCTTTGACTGTCTTCTTCATGCTTGTCTTGTCTATTCCAAATGTATGGATAATTTTATTGATTCAAAATGAACCCAACTTTGTTACTGCAGGTGGTTGCCCTGTAATCAAAGGGAATAAGTGGTCATCTACAAAATGGCTGCGTGTGAATGAATATAAAGTTTGAAGTTTTGATGGCTGATTTCAAGGTAATTTATTTTTTCTTTGTGAGTTCATGCTTTATTTAATTGATGCAAGGAAGGTGAGTGAAGAAGAAACAAGGGGGAGAATAAGAAGTAGGCACGACAACAGGGGAGAAAAGGCAAACGAGGGGGGTGTTTCAATCTCTGCACAAGCAGATAATAAATAATAATAATAAAATTAAAATAATAATTATTCATGAATAATTTGAAAATCCAAATAACCCTAATATCGGGTCAAGCATGCCATGCCAACATCAAACCACATCATAAACCATAATTATCAGCAGATGTAGGATCTGGCTAAACTTAACTTTATCCGACTCCCAAATAATAATTACCTACTCAAACCCAAATAATTTGTAAGAAAAAACAGCCGACCAAATATCCAAATTAATACAAAATAAAACCATACAAATCATGTATCCCATATATCATCCCAAAATAGACAATAATTCCAAAACATAATTCCTAAGCATTTCTCCAAATGCAAACACAAATTACAAATACAGCTAAGCAAAATTTTTCAAATATCTACCGCCGGTATCCTATAAGTGTTCATAATTTACTAATCTAAAAGCTAGAAAACATCACAAATTGTGGGCTTAAAGGTTAGTATGTGATGTATGGATCTTGGATTTAATTTTATCATGATTAATTAAATTAAGTTAATAAAAATATTGATGCCAAATGAGATTTTGGATTAAAGTTAATTTTCTGATCGGGTCACATCAGACCGAGTAATACATGACCGACGCCTGATGCATGTATATGCGTATTTTGAATAGTAAGGATGTCTTAAAGAACATCTATGGGGCCCTCATATGTATTTTAGATAGGATGCTTGCACCCAATATACACTTGAAAGACACACGTATGTGTTCGAGGCAAAATTCACATGCCCAATGTGCGTTTGATAGACATTTATACGCAGTACGATTTCTGTTTTAGTGCTTGACGTGTTTCTGATAGGCACACATGTGCCAATTTTCTATAAAAGGCCTCCTCGGCTGATTTATGTTATTTTCTGTGAATTTTTGAGAGAAGAGAGGAAAGGCTAGAGAAAGAAGATTTAAGTGAGATTTAAGAGATTTTAGAAAATTTTAAACTTAAAGCAAGTGCATTCAAACCCCTCATTCTCTTATTGTTGTTTTCTTTTTTTTATCTCTATGAGTATATATTTTTCTAAATGCTCATACATTTGATATTTTCATAAAGAGTTTATGCTTTGTATGCGTGCCGTTTTATTTCCATTCTATAAAGTTTCATGAAATACATGCTTTTAATTCATGTATATTATGTGTGAAAGTTGAATTTTTACAACCATATTCACATGTGCCTTTAAATGATGTTTAAATGCTTTTACATGTCTTGATTTTCAAATATATGTCCTTGCATAAAATTATACAAATTGTTCTGATTTTCTAGAAATCTTGTAGTATTATACTTACATGTTTTAAATTTTTAAGTATATAATTCTATATATTTTGAAATTTCATTTAACTGT
>JAODPA010023411.1:0-37631 GCA_025585075.1 Nepenthes mirabilis | reverse complement strand
AATTAAAAGGATAAAATCTCACCGTTAAAAATATAAAAAGTCTAACAACGTTTTAGGTTTTCTGGTGAAAGGTATGACTGTGTATAGACTACCCCAAAATTCAATACATGAAAGAAAGAAATGCCTAAATAATACGGTCCAACAGAAAACCTGAAAAACCTGGGAAACAAAAGACGTAACGGTGGTCCAAGAGATGTGATCCGAAACCGTCCGCACTCTAGGGACCACAGTACTATAGAAATACTCAATCCCCATCCACTTGCATTTATTTTTTCATATATTTCTTTTATAAGAAAAAAAATTATTGATTGAAACGTCAAAAGATATACCACAAAGCGAGTCTCGTATTCCTTTTACTGCTTGTTCGTTTTGTTGTTATATACAGGATCTAGATTCCAAGTAACGAAATTAGACCCATTTTCAAGCGAATTCCTGAATAAAACAACTCTTTAATTTATTTAACAATTTGAATATTAGAGACGCATCATTTGATAGTCTAAGTGGAGCTCGCTGAGTTCTGGACTGAGTCAATGCTTAACATATTACCACATATCTCAAGTCATTTCCGCCTGCTCAAAGCAAACTAATCAAATTTTCACCTGTGAGCAAGCAATCATCATAGAAGGCTACTCACGTTTTCCCAGGTGATTGTTCATACCGGAAGCCGGCATTCATTTCGAACAATAAATTGTCAGGATAATAAAACAATTGCTAGAATTCATGATGAACATTTCGGTGACTTGAAGGCAAGATTTTACAGCCAACATGTTACAGGGAAGGCAAGGAACTCGAAAGATTGGCAGATCTAACGGGGAAGCATTCACCATTTGGCAGACTTGCATTTGGCTGACCTTCCATTTACATCAAGATAAGGCTCAAAGGCTCTCATAACTTGCTCATACACTGGCCTTTTGTAGTCCACTGCCTATTGGAAAAAGACTAAATTTAACATTGTTGTTGAGCTTTCAAGAAGCAAATGTTAATGCTCATTTTAGCAGCGTACCTGCTCTATGACCTCTTCGGGGCTGGCCCATTTCCACTCCGAGAATTCTGAGTCTGCTTCTCCATTGGCCAAATTTACTTCACTGTCATCTGATGTAAATCTCATGAGAAACCTGTCCACCCTCAAAGTTTAGTTAGCTTTTCGCTAATTACAGCAATTTCACAGGTCAACATCTCTGAGCAAACAAATTCGTATAGAGCTAAGAGGATCAATAAAACTCGAAGATGAGTCTTTATACAATAGTAGAATTATCGTCGTGAGATCTAGTGATATGTGTTTCAGTCATAAAAATAGTCACTTGTATGATGTAAGATAAGACAGTATATAATATGTTCAAAATTGGTCTGCCCCTTCTACAGACCCCAAGCATAGCAGAAGTTTCTGCACTGGACTGCCCTTTAGGATCAATATAACCAGCATTATGTTTGGATATATGCAATCCAATCAAGCAAATCAGATAAACCAACAACTTCACGTCCAAGATATGAAATGACCGGTGTTAAAAGAAAGAAATTGGCACGAAACATTTCAATCCTTCATATTAAACAACTATGTTCATTGTACCACATTTAGCCAGCAGGCCAGAACCAATCTGACTCCTTCATAATATCTGATTATCTTAAGAATGAGATAATTCAGAACCCTTACATCCCTTCTATGATAATAGGTGAACATAGAATTTCTAATTTATCAGATCTGTTCTGAAAATTAGCCTTGCAAACAAACTTCCTGATGGGGGATCATTCAGTGTGATACATAAAGGGCAGGATAAGTGAAAGGTTATATTGGCCTTCAATGGCGATAAGTAAATTATTCATTTTACTGATGGGCATAGATGTAAATATCAGTATTGGTATCAATATTAATTACAACAATATTGGTATTGGACATATTAAAAATACGTATGGGTATCGGACATAACAAAAGGAAAAAAATCTGAGAACCAGAAGCTAAGATGGCAATATTGGCTAACATATTGGCCAAATATCGGGTATATTGGCTAATATTTTAAATATAAACCGACATATCTTCATATATTGCCAATATATGAAACATATCGCTATTGCTGATGTATTGAAAAATATCAGTATTGAGGAAAATGATACTGATATATATCCACTAATATTTATATTGAAGTCATGGGGATTTATTTACAACACAAACTATAATGAAAGAAAAAAAAAAACTAGATATAATGCTCACCACTTCTGTGCCTGCCCATGCCATTCACCTCCCCATAGACGATTCACTTTTGCCTTCACTGCAGGAGGGAAGTCATAAGTCAACCAGGTCGGAACCTGCAGGTTTGAAGGCATTAAACATAAATATAAAACAAAATAAAGTAGAACCAAACACAAGTTTTAAGAGAGTTGGAAAATGGCTGACGTCCACAGGCAATCAATTAGCAACAATTCACTGCCACGTTGCAGAAATTACTAGCTCATCCTCAAGAAATTTGAAACCCAAAACTTCAATTAATAACCACTCAATCTGAAGTTAAATATTGCATGCAATGCCTTTGACATTGAAAAAAAAATAGGAATGGCCTAGTATATGAGGCATTTGTTGGGTTATTGGTTATTTCCGTGTGGGTCCCATATCCATTTCACGTGTCGTTCAATGGCTCGCATGAGGATGCACATGTATTATACTGATCTAAAAAAAATTACAGTGTAGCACGCGACAGGTGCCTGATTGCCACATGTGCGCTGATTCTAGATTGGAGGCCGCCCAAGGAACGCGTGAGGGACGCACAAGCATGATTTCTCAATTGATCAACACATGATGTGCACTCGAGAAGGCGCTCTTATGTGGATTACAGTGGTCGCAAGTGCGATGGGCGCTCGTGCGCCGATCACAGTGCCACTTGCGCATGAGGTGTGCCTAACAGGAGTTTGAGCACCGGTTTTGATCTAAATACTCTTGATGCATTTTAGGGTTAATTACTTTATAATTTTTGAGATCTAAAGCACCGATATTGTGAGAAAAAGGAGAAAAAGAGAAAAAAGAGAAGAGGAAGATCTGAGCATCCAATTGAGTTCCAAATCGTAATCCAATCTCCACCGACTTTGGGTATGTTGTTTTTAAAGTTGAAAAGAACGTTTTACAAGTCTAATTTTTTCTCTTTTATTTTATACTCATTATTGCTCGGGCTTATTTATTTATTATAAGGTGTTATATCCTTATATTTATTAGAATTTGTATAACCGAACATATATTACATAGTGGATATTTCGGACTTATAATCCCGTTGTTTTTCTCCCTCATTCTAAAAGGAAGTTTTCCATGTAAAATCGGGTGCTCATTATTATTTGTGGATATTTTGGACTTATAATACCGTAATTTTTCTCCCTCATTTTAAAAGGGAGTTTTTCATGTAAAATCGGGTGCTCATTATTATTTGTAATTATTATTTGTTTGTTGTGCATCGTTGATTATTTTTTCCACAGTTCAAATAAGCGGTCCAATTCCCAACAACATCCATGTCATGGAAGACTCAAATGGGACAAGTCTTACCCACAAAATGACTATTTTTATGGTATGAACCCGTGACATCTTTATCACAATTAAATAACCTTAGTATTAACGTCGATGCTCACACTATTTTAACTTTGAAAACAACTATGGAAAAAAATCTCCTATAACTCACACGTAAGCCTTACAGTATATGATAAAGAAAGGACTGCATCAAAATAACCTAGAAAACCATACAATGTTCAGTTCAAAAATAGGCTTCGAGCAACCAAATGCACATGGAAAAGGTGCACAAAGGGTCCTTACCCCATGAAACATTATATATGGTTCCTATGAGATGGGGGAGTCATATGACATGATGAGAGGGGTGAATCTCACCCATTGTCCTTCGGATGAATGGCTGAGAGAAAAGAATCCTTAGAATGTCTCATAATCTAAGCCACTCAGCCAAATTCTAATTTCTCTTTCTTGTTTTCCTTTTTAATAAGATAAATGTGTCTCCCCTAGAATCCAGAAAAGCTTGCACAGTCAGCTTAAATAAGGTTGAAACCAAGTAGTAACTTTGGGTTTAACGGCATTTGAAGGACTAACTAGGCAGAACCAAACACAGAGCAACTTATTTCAGTAGGTTCATCTAAATTATTTCACCTTGCCCTCCTTCAAGAAGCTTTGGCAGAGTAGTTTAACTTTAGAGTAAATGGTGTGACTTACAAGCTTCTTTAAATTCATCTTTTTCTTTCCACAGCATTTTTGGGAATTCAGTGCAAAACCACCACCTAAAAACAGAAATGCAAATTGATCCCTTCTTTTTAATTTAAATGGTCGGTTCCTGTTGTCAATGCTCATGACTGGTAGTTTGTAGGACATTAGACTTACCTCAGCCATGATATCCGTAGACATTACTCCAGTTTCTTCACGCAGCTCTCTAATGGCAGCAGACTTTGGGTCTTCACCATCTTCAATACCCCCCTAATATCAGTGACAAAAACACCACAGTGACTTTTTGAAATAAACAGAAAGTATGGTAAAAATAAGAAAATTATGATTTCATAGTTAAAGATTATGACATCAAAACTCTAATTCTTACAGCCTGCATAATGTAGAGCTTAAAACATATTCTGGCCAAATATGCCATGAGATTATATTACGTAAATGATAAAAATAACCTCAGTAAGGCTGCTGAGTAAGAACCTATCTGGGAAAACGCCTGGTAACCCCATTACCTTAAGATACCACCTCATAAGGTTCCATATCGACAACAAGAAAACCATAAATAGAAACTTGGTAAAGTTTCTCCACAGAAGAAAGCATATAAATGCTTTTGTTAGGCTGCATAAGACTAAATAGACAAACTCTCCCGTATTCTTCCTAAATGAGGTATGGATAACCAGACACACTGAACCCGATGGACCAGTGTAGAGTTTAGAGGCATTTCTTTAGACCACATATAAGCAAAACTTAATTGCCTTGTAGAAACTATGTTAGGAAGGGATCAGAAAACTAGAACAGATAAGCAATGCGTGCTTAATAGTCAGTTATAAAATTTTGACAAAGAATGCTGAAGATAGATAGAGCACACCTAGTGGACTGTGATATTACCTGAGGCATCTGCCATGCTCCAGGAACATTTAACCTCGAAGCCACAAAAACCTGCAAGCATTTCATTAGTAGTTATGTTTTCTTTCATGACCTCCTGCAACAAGCACTAATAACGGAAGGATAAGTAAACACCAGAGCAACCAAATAACTCTTACAATATCCAAAAATCTTTTTTGGGGGTAACCGGAAAAAAAAAAAAAACTTTATTGAGCACAAAAACCAACTACTACAATCACATCGGGTATTCCAAGGGTTTGAGCAACATAGGAATCCAACAATCCCTTTGGGAACAGACAGGAAAAATACAAAGTTTGGCACATTGTTTCATGTTTGCTTCAGAAAAAAAACTTTACAACTTGGTTTAGAAATAGGGTAACTCTTCTAAATAGAAATTCGAACTGATAGAGAAACTCTTTCCTAGACATAGACAGTATAATATATATAACCTGCCCAAGCTGCTGCAAAATTTGGCAACTTCATATTATGACAAAAGAATATCAACTTACAGTGCACTAGGTAAGATTGCTAAATTACTTCTACATTTAACGATCAGTCAAATAATCATTCACGGAGCCTCCAGACCTTAACCACATAGCCCTTTAGCCTGGGAAATGGTAATCACAAACATCCTAATTTGATGGATGACAATGATCGTTTAAACACCTAAACAACATCTGAGATACTGTATAGAAGTTACTTTGGACCTCCTAAAAGTAAGATGAAGAGATTAAAAGAAAAGTTATCCGACTATTTTAGGATTCACTAGATCAAATGCTCCCCTTTCTTTCCATCGCTTTCCTCAAGACTCAGACTAACCCTTATTATTTTGAAAGTTTTCCGAATGATTTTGTCAATTACAAACTACATATGTTTCTAGGTCAACTCTTCATTATTTTCCAAACTGTCTCCAAACTTCCACTGTGCATATCCAACACGATTGATCTTTAATGTAGAGGGGATGGGAAAATTTTCATTGGTAGAGCCCCATTGAACTTGAACCCATGACCTTTCCCCATGAAGATGGGAGACATGCCATGACAGACTGACACCAACTATAGTCAAGCCAAACTGTGCTTTCATAATGGCAACAAACTTGAACCCATGATTTGCTTGAAGGGCACACTATTTCTAACACCAATTAGATCAAGCTGATTTAGCCACGTCCCTCTTGTGGCAGTATTGGGGTTCAATCTGGATACACACAATTCGACGCAGCGGAACAAACCTAAACCTCCTGTCACACATTAGCCACCAAAATCGTGAATACAAGAAATACAATAATGCACAATATTTTTAACGTAGAAAACCCTTTTCAATCAAGAAAAAAAATTGCAAGACATTCCGAACAAATCTACTATAAAAGTGTTGGTTACAAAAACTCCTTCCGAAATTCCTTCATTACAATCTCTAGTGAGGAATAGTTGAATACAACATTCTCGATACACCCAACAATCCACAAGAGAAATACAATAAGAAATAAGAGTAACCAAATGAAACTACGTTTCTAGAAATCACCTCCAGAACGATATACCCGATCTTGGTGAAGTACAGGAGTCAAATCGGACCTCAAACGGATGTCAAATCTCTTCCTCTTCTCTTTATTCTCTCCTCTCTCTTTGTGCGGTGCTCTTTGTATAAGAATGATTTCGGAATAATCCTAAAATCGCGTTCGCACGATTTTATAACCTAGGCTGCGTTCGAGCACCCGGCAAGCGTGCCTCGAACATGAATGACTCTGGAATCGGCGCTCGAGCTCCGCTCGAGTGAGCCTCGAGCGTAGATGTGTCGGCAGCAAACGAGAATCCACACTTGAGCTCCACTCAAGCGAGCTATGAGCACAAACCGCATCTGGGCCACTTGCCGCACACACGAGCACCCCGATCCATGCACGAACATCGCACGTTACTCTAATGATTATTTATTTGTTGCGACACCCAAAAGGGAGTGACTAAAAACCCAATAGGCAGCACCATCACTTAGCTTGATATTGATGCTAGAGTAAGGTCTGGATGACCAGGATTTCACTTGATTTCTAATTTTTGGCCTGTCAGCACTGTCTAAGGTTGGCTGGCTCGAAATTTGTATGCTTACATATACAGGAAGGGTTCACCTGAGCAAAGCATAGCTTTTAGTTCACAAGTTTGCTGGTAAAGGTTTTGTCCTTCTCAGAGGTGGAATAGATTGAATTGAAGCCCTACGCAGACAATTTATGTGGGGCTCGTGTGGCACAACGGTAGAAAAGCTGATCTATTGGCTTGAAGTGTGTAAGCCTAAGCATCATGGGGAACCCTTGACCTCTATGCCAGAATGGATCAAACTTACTATTGTGCTAAGCCTATAGAGAGATGGTATAAGTTTTTTAACAAGCAATAAAGTTTTAGTTTTGCCAACAAAAATGGGAAAAAAAAAAAGACCTACGAAGGAGGTTGGCCAGCCAAAAGTTGAGCCTCCTAGATTTCACCGTAGCCCAGGAAATGACCCCAGAAGGCATTAGAATTGCCCTTATATTATGGTTCATATTTAGTAATCTATTGAAATAATTAAAGGTTATAATCATATATAATTTTATTATATTTTATTAGAGAAATTATTTTTTTAATATGTTCAATTTTTTATGAAAAGAATAGTTTTTTTTAATTAAAAAATTAGTCNATATGTTCAATTTTTTATGAAAAGAATAGTTTTTTTTAATTAAAAAATTAGTCAACTTCCTACCTTATAAATAACAAAATTACCTATTGATGCATCCTTAATCTAAGTTTCAAACATATTCGGGTCAAGTTGTTCGTCTGAATACGGCTCCATTCACTGAGTCTGAATCCTGCACACCACAATTACGAACAAGAGGTCAGCTGACGGTGGGAGATTGTCCCACCGTAAACACTCCAACGCTCAAATCAGTAAACAGCCTTCGAATTAAGAAGATGAAAATAAATAATGTAAGGAAATGCAGAGAATGTTTGAGATGGGTGAATGCTTTAGTTAAGAGAGGCTTTGTTGGATTGTGAGGAGCGTTGGCTCTAAGCATTGTATTCGCCGGGAACGTAGTAGCAAAGAGAGAGAGAGAGTTTTTGTAGTCTGAAAATGTGTGAGCTTCTCTGCAGAGAGCTTTTATGGGCAAACCAGAGCGTGCCTTGGAGTGAGGACTCCATGGCTTTTCATAGTCGTTGTACTGGGCGGCCTTCCTTGTACAAAAAGGCTTGATTCCCGCGCTCTGTTGGGCTCCTTGCCTTTTCTGGCGTGGAGCTTTTATTACAGTAACAGTCGTTGCCTTGATTGTTTTCCTTATACGTTCT
The DNA here is from genome assembly GCA_025585075.1 of Nepenthes mirabilis. NCBI lineage: Eukaryota > Viridiplantae > Streptophyta > Magnoliopsida > Caryophyllales > Nepenthaceae > Nepenthes > Nepenthes mirabilis. The sequence goes on along the minus strand of JAODPA010023411.1, from coordinate 29,258 downwards.
GCAACCGTTAGGGTTTACCGTAGACAGGAGAAGGATTCTGTCGCTTTATTTCAAGGATGCGCGTTGAATCTACTGATGACAGTTGCAATTAAGATTGCTTTCTGCGGAGAGTGCAAAATCAGGGGAGAGGACCATTGCTGGTTGCGGACGGTCGTGTCGGCTAAACTGGGTTTGGCCCACTTGAGGCCTGGTTTTCAGACGGTCAACTGGACCTACCGCCGGTCAATGGAAACGTTGACCGTCTCAAGAGCAAATCGTTCGTCCTGCTCTTGGGCTTCTTCTTGCTCACTTAACCTTTCGTCTGGTCAACGGTGAGCATTGACCGTCCAGGTGCAAATGGGCCGTTGTGGATTTGGGTCATTTCTCCTTTTTGGGCCAACCCATTACTAGCGTACCCATCACTAGCACCCCGTGCTGGTGGTTAGGAACTCCGACCTCCAGCATGTTTAAAATGGATCGCGAGTGATTGGGTTATCCGCCTGAGGTGACATGGCGAAGGAATTTGTGGAGACTCTTGGTCCGTTGATTGTATTGCGTACAGCTGCTGACCATCAAGATTGGGAGAACTAACTTGGAAGATCGTTGACCAAATTCATTAACCACTTTAACCAAAATCTGGAGGACTGATGAAGGAAGCGTTGACCGGATTCATTAACCACCTTGGCCAAAATCTGAAGGATTGGTGAAGGAAGCGTTAACCGGATTTGTTAACCGTCAAGGCCAAAACCCGGAGAACAGTTGAAGGAAATGTTGACCTGATTCATCTAGGTCAAAATCCTGAGAACGGCTGAAGGAAGTGTTGACCGGACATGTTGATCGTCTAGGCCAAAATCCGGAGAACAGCTGAAGAAAGTGTTGACCAGATTTGTTGACCGTCTAGGCCAACATTCAGAGAATGGCTGAATGAAGTGTTGACCGGATTTGTTGACCGTTTGGGTAAAATCCGGAGGACTGGTGGGAGTTGAAACGACGCGCCATCATGCTGCCGGACTGTCAATCGAAAAGTTGGCCACGTGTCTGCATGTAGTGAATTTGCAATCCCGGTAATTAATGCGCCAGAGGATTTGATTCGACTGCACCCGTTCAGGAAGTGACATGTGTCTACAATGATGGGCGCACGTTTACGAGACGGTTCGCCTTCTCCGGCATTCACATTCCTTTAAGTGATCCGTCTGTCACTTTTCAAATTTCCCACGCTTTCCTTTAACTTCCTAAAAATTTTTTTAAGTGTTCTGTCATATTCCTTGTTACTTCCATTCCCATGGCTCCTTTTGTTATCCAGATCGCTTCAATTATTAAGGCAAGTGAGGTGAGGGAGCTATATGTCAAGTACAATATCTCCAAGTCAATTGTCTCCAGGATGCCGAGTGAAGGAGACAGGGCGTGCTTTCCTCCAGAGGGCTGCATCACCATTTATGAGGCCCACTTGAGGAGTTGGCTACGCCTCCCAGTTTCTAACGAGCTACTGGATATTCTGATTGCCCTTCGGATCTCCATAGCACAGTTCCATCCCAATGCGGTGCGTTATTTGTGTACGCTTTGTATCTTTCTTCCCCAACATTCCAAGCTGTTGACTGTGGGAGTGGTTAGAGTGATGTTCCAGTTCGTCCAGGGCGGAGAGTGGGTGTCCTCGTCCCCACGAGGACTCCAAATCAGCAGCGCTACATATGATTCCCTGAAGAACTGAAAGAACCGGTTCTTCTATATTCACGTTGATTCGTCCTGGCCCTTGGCCAAAGATTGGGGCAGGGTGCTCGGCATTTTTACTGGGATGCCCACCGACGAGGAGATTGATGCAGTGGAGCTGCTTCTAGAGTTAGTGGAAAGCCACCTTTCGGAGTTTCAAAGAGATCATTTGGTTTCTCGCGAGGAGGCTAAGAAGGCCCAATGGGGACCGCCTTCTCCGGAGCAGAAGATGAAGATGCCTTCTCGTAAGAGGAAAGCAGGCGCCATTACGATAGGGTCTATCGACACACCTTCCAGCGAGGAAGCTCCCAGAAATCCAAGGCAGAAAAAGGAAGCGACGGTGATGCCTTCTTGTTCTTCCTCAGGGCCAAACTATGTTATGGCTGGCCAATTCACTGGGACCAGAGATAGCTCTAGTGAGGGTGGAGTTGAGGCTACTGTGAACGCATATAGGTCCAGGCTGCACTCCGCTGTGAGCAGCGCCGTTCTTGCTCTTCTACAGCCGTAGCACCTGGTGGTGCTATCGGAGTCACCTCCGAATCCTTCAGCCGAACGGGTTGCTAGAAGACCGGAGGAGCCTACTATCGAAGAGCTCCTAGAGGAACCCGCAGAGCCTCCTGCTACACATGCCGTTGGGTTATCTGAGGAGCCTGCTACTAGTGAGCCTTAAGAGGCGCCTGAGGTGCCAACCGCTAAAGAGCCTCAAGAGGCAGTTGGCATCAGCGTTGAGCTGACGGAGAAGCCTACCACCGGAAAGCCTGTTGAGGCGGCGGGCTTTACTATGGTGGTGCTGGAGGAGTCTGCTGCCAGGGAGCCTGTTGAGCCAGTGAGCCTTACGGCGGAGCTGTTGAAGGAGGCTGCGGCAAAGGTCACTATTGGGCCTGCTTAGGAGATTTCTACTTCCAATCCTCCGCCACTAAAGCCAATGTCTCGCAGTAGACCAGTGAGACTGGAGTGCAAAGTCTGGCAGATAAACCTTCGCAACTTTTCTTCTCCTTTTTCTCTCCGTTGCTGTTACTTAACGTTTTTGGTCTTTATAGGAGGAGAAAATAATTGGTGTAGTTAGCAAATGACTGCGTCAAAGAGACCTGGTGATCTCTGATCGTGACAGAGAGATCACCCGGCTTGAGGAGGAGATGGAGCTGCTTAAAGCGGAGTACCTGGATGACACAACTGCCCTTCAAACTGTGATATTAAGCCTGGAGGAGGAAAACGTTGGGTTTAAGGAGGAGAACGCCAAGCTGAGAGAGGAAGCTAATCGGGCAGCAAGGCGCATTGACCAGCTCTCAGGGCAATCGACATCATTGGAGAATGAGCTAGCAACTTGCATACGTTCCCATGAGGTCTCCGGGATGCTGTGGGCACAGGTGTGGGCAGGCGTCAACCTCAGTCGTCGCATTGCTCAGCTGATTGACCCTAGCTTTCCGGTTGAATTTCTTGACCCAGCAAACCATTCTGTCCAGCGTCGCGAGAGCCTTGTGGGATAGCCTCGGAGTGGTCAAGGGCTATCGCCGCCTCCTCCTGGGAGCCCCGCTCCATTGTAGATTTTGCACCATTGTTTTTTGAAGTTGTTATAATTATGAATGCACATAATCAATGAAATGGTCGTTTTACTGATATTCTGTGTCTTTGTCTTAGCAATCGTTTTTCAATTATTGCTGTTATGTTGTCCGGTCGACATGGTGCGTTGCACGGAAGTTAGTCATCTACCTTTCTTGAGATGTTAGCGGCGCTCTCTAATGAACTTGAGTCCAGGAAAAAGCAACAAGGTGGACCCTGATGTCAGGTCAAGCCTGTTCTTTACTCGTGAGTAGAGGTTTGGCGGCGCTGCCCAAGTGTGAACTTGGGCGGCCGGTTCTTTTGGAGCGCTTTTGCTCCTATTGACCGTCGCTGACTAACACGCTATCTCCTAGTGTAGGAGGTTGTCACGTATGCTATTTAAGCCCTCTAAGATTTTGACCGCAAACGGGCCACTTGAATGACCAAGATTTAACTTGACCGTTAATTGGCCACCTGGATGACCAGAGTTTAGTTACGACCGCTTGTGAACCGCTTGGATGACTAAAGTTTAATTCTATTACTTGTGGGCCGCCTGGATGACTAGGGTTTAGTTACGACCGCTTATGAGCTGCCTGGATGACCAGGATTTAGTTACGAGTGGGTGAAAACCCGTTCGATTTAGGTGCAATCTAGGTCGTATAACCCTGCAAGCAGACACACATGCATATGGAAAAGAAAAAGAACACAGTGCAAATAAGAAAGAAAAAATATATTCTTTTATTAATAATAAACATTGTGTGCATTTACAAGCATACAGATGGACAACCTACCGATGCCCTTACTGGAAATAGTTCTTAAGGTGGACCGCGTTCCATGTCCATGAAACCAACTTGCCGTTCTGGGTCCGGAGTTTGTATACTCCATTCTGTAGAATGGCCGAGATTAGGAAAAATCCTTCCCAATTCGGGGAAAGTTTATTTCGGTTTGTGGTCTTGCCCATAGCCTCAATACTTCGCAAGACCATGTCCCCAACTTCGAATTACCACGCTTTTACTTCTTGTTGTAATAGCGTGCAACTCATTGTTGGTAGGCCGCTCTTTGCAGTCTGGCAGCGTCGCGGGCTTCATCCAATAAGTCTAAGTGTTCCCGAATTTTCTGAGAGTTATCTTGTTGGTCGAAGGACTCAACCCTAAGACTTGAAAGCCCAATCTCAACCAAAATTACTGCTTCAGTCCCGTAGCAGAGATTGAAGGGCGTCTTGCGAGTCGGTTTATTTGGAGTCGTCCAGTAAGACCATAAGATGGAAGGCAGCTCATCGACCTAAGAGCCCCCTACGTCCTCCAACTTGGTTTTCAGACCGTGGAGTAGGATGCAGTTTGTGACCTCCACCTGTCCATTGGCTTACGGGTACGCTATCGAAGTGTGGACCAATCTGATATCTAGACTAGTGTAATACTTGGTGAAATATTTTTGAGAAAATTGGGTTCCGTTATCAGTCATTATGACCTCGGGAACGCCAAATCTGCTGACTATACTCTGGCGGACAAATTCTAAAGTGTTGTGCTCGATGATCTTGGCCAGCGGTGCAACTTCCACCCACTTGGTGAAGTTGTCAATACCTGCAATGATGAATTTCCTTTGCCCATTAGCAATGAAAAATTGGCCGAGAATATCGAGCCCCCACTACACGAAAGGCCAAAGAACTTGAAGAGTCCTCAACTCAGCGAGTAGTTGATGGTAAAGAAAACCATGGAGTTGGCAATTTTCATACTTCTTCACGAAATCGAGGGCGTCTTTCTTCATCATTGGTCAGTAGTATCCCTAGCACATGATTTTGAACACTAGGTTTTTGCCGCCGACATGTGATCCGTAGATCCCAAGGCAGACTTCGCTCAAGGCGTGGTCTGCCTCTTCAGGAGTTAAGTACTAGAGGTACAGAATCGAGTATCCACAGCGATATAACCATTCATCGACTATGGTGTACCAACCGGCCGTCTTCTTGATCCGCTTGGCTTCATCCGTGTTGTCTGGCAGTATTCCGTCTGCCAGGTATCTCTGGTAAGGCATCATCCAACTCTCTGCATCAGAGATCTGCATGGCTTCCTGTTTGTCAGTGCTGGGGGTGCTCAGAACTCCCCGCATGTTCCTCGAGTACTATTCTTGATTTTCGGCCGCCGTTGTCCTGGCAAGTTGGTCGGCCTTCCAATGATCAGTTCGGGGAATGTGGACCAAGGTCACTTTGTCAAATCTCTAGCTGGCTTCCTTCATTTTGGCAAAGTGAGGGTTGCATGCCTTGAAGCTCCTACTAACCTGGTTGATGACCAGCTCAGAGTCGCTGTAGACGGGCAGTCGTCTGCTTAGCACTCTTTAGCTAGTCTTAACCCAACCAACAGGGTTTCGTACTCAGCAACGTTATTGGTGGCTGGAAAGTCAAGTCTAAGGGAGTATTTCACCTCAAACCCATCGGGGGTCCTCAAGACCACTCTGGTTCTACTGCCTGAGTCCGTAGGCGATCCGTCTACAATGAGGACCCACTTTGGCTCTTCCCCGTGGCATTCTGCATCCTTAGCGGGTTGTTCATCTGCAATTGGTGCTGTGGTCTCAATGATAAAGTTAGCCAGAGTCTGTCCTTTGACGGTTGGCATGGGCCGGAATTCAATGTCGAACTTTTCCAACTCGATAACCCATTTTACTAGCCGTCCAGAAACGTCGGATTTCTGGAGTATGCTCTTCAGTGACTGGTCGGTTAGAACAACTATGCAATACGCCTGGAAGTAAGGCTACAGTTTTCAGGCGAAGAAGACAAGTGCAAAGGCTAACTTCTCTACGTGTGGGTAGCGCGTCTCTGCGCCGGTCAACGTCTTACTCACATAGTAGACTGGCCGCTGAGAGTCGAAGTCTTGGTGTATGAGGACAGAGTTGAGAGCCACCTCCGACACTGCTAGATAAAGGTATAACTCCTCTCCGTCCTTGAGTGACGTCAATAACAGCAGATTGGGCAGATACTGTTTCAATTCATCGAAGGCTGCCTGGCATTCTGCAATCCACTGGAATTCATTTTCTTTTGTTTCCATCAGAGCCTTGAAGAAGGGTTGGTACTTGTCCCATAATTTGGCCAAGAAGCGGGACAATACTGCCAGTTGTTTGGTTAGCCTTCGGATATCTTTGACACTCCGCAGCGGATTCATGTCCGTGAGGGCCTTGATCTTCTCCGGGTTTACCTTAATCCCTCATTGAGAGACGATGAAACCCAAGAACTTCCCTGAGGATACTCCGAAGACGCATTTAGAAGGATTCAGTTTTATTTGATACTTACGGAGCACCTCGAAGGACTCGACAAGATTGCGAATATGATCATTGGTGGTCCTGCTCTTGACGAATATTGCATCGATGTACACCTCATGTTGCGGCCGATCTACTTTTCGAACATCTTATTCACAAGCCCCTGGTAAGTAGCACCCGCATTCTTCAGACCAAAGGGTATCACCCTATAGCAGTAAGTGTCTTGGTCTTTCATGAACGAAATGTGCTCCCCATCCTCTGGGACCATTCAGATCTGGTTATAGCCCGAGTATACGTCCACGAAGTTCAGTAGCTCATGTCGGAATGTTGAGTCCACCAACAAGTCGATCCTCGGTAAAGGGAAGCTGTCTTTTGAGCAGGTTTTGTTAACGTCGGTGAAATCGATACACATTTGCCATTTCCCATTGCTTTTTTTTACCATGACTACGTTGAAAAATCAGTCCGGGTACTGGACTTCTCTGATGAAGCCAGCGTCCAGCAACTTCTTTATCTCTTCCCAGATGGCAATCAACTTTTCCACGGAGTGGTTCCTCTGCTTCTGCTTGATGGGCATGCGGTTGGAATCAATACCCAACTTATGGACCATTACTCCGGCTGGAATTTCAGGTATGTCAGCGGGGGTCCACGCGAATACGTCAGCATTTTGTCGTAAGAATGCAATCAGCTTGTCACGTAGTGTCCCCGTGAGTGAGCTTCCGATCCATACGTGCCTCTCCGGGTCCTCCGGATTCAGTGGGATTAGATCGATAGCCACACCAAACTGCGCTTGCTAAAGTTGTTTCGTCTTGATGGTTAAGTTCTCCCGCCGTCTTGGTGCAACCACTCAACACGATCTGGGACATGTAACATGTCCGCCCTGCGATTTAGTCACCAAGCACTTCACTAATATCGCATGTCGGAAATTTCATCTTGATATGCGGTATTAAAATGACGGCTCCGAACGTTGTTAGGCACGGGTAGCCTAGTATTGCGTTGTAGACGGAAGGTACATCGACGATCAAGAGGGTGAGCGTACGACTCACCGTTCTCAAGTACGTGCCTAGGGTGGCCTCCAACTGTAATGTTCCTTAGACGGCCATTGGTTCGTTGTCATTGTCATAAAGTGAGCCTTCGGCAGGTTGCAATAAACTCTTTTTTAAACTAAGTTTAAAAAAGAAAATCTCGGGAACTTCCATTATCAATAAAAACTCGTTTCAATTGGTAGTCAACACTACCGCCTGAAACGAGCGCGAATACAACAATGAGATCAGTATGGGGGGAGATTATATAGCTCAGGATAATACTAAAGACGTTATCTTCTGTGCGGTGTTTCTTCCGCCCAGCCTGTTGCTTCTTGCGATCCGCTAGGGTCTTGGCCGGCCGGATTGCGATCATATTGACTACTACAACCGCAACCCGGTTCCGTAGTGGGAAAGGCTCTAGTCCTTTCCCGCTTAAGGTTCCAGAGCTCTGCCGAGGTTTTCTAATGAACTAAGTGAGATGGCCCATCTGGATAAACTCCTCGATCTCCCGCTGAAGCGTCTTGCAGTCTTCCATAGAGTGTCCAGGAGATCGATGGAAATCGTAATACTTGGTTGGATTTCCTCCCATTTTCTTAAGTGGTTTTGGCCACTTAAGGAACTTCTCCTCACAGATCTACATGAGGATATTGGAGCGCATATCGGTCAGGGGCGTCAACTTGATCGGCCCGTAGTCCCTCTGTTCTGATGCTCCAGTCCTATGTTGCTTCCGATGGGAGTGATCACTGCTGTGGTGCTTCCTCTTTCCTATAGTTAGGGAAGAGCGAGATTGTTTGGTTCGCTCAGGACACTTAGCCTCGTTGGTCTCTTCTACTGCTACGCAGGCCCTGGTAATAGATTCCGCCTCCCGGAAGGTTTGCGAATTCTTATGCGCCAAGTGCCTAAAGAAGTCTCCATAGGTTAAGGCAGAGATAAAATTACCAAACTTCATCTCTTTTGTGAGCCTGGGGATTCTTCTCGCCTCCGCCATAAAGCGGTCTAAGAACTTCTTTAGATTCTCTCCCTACTTCTACTTAATATGGGAGAGATGTCAAGGCTGTTTCTTTTCTTGGCGGTTGGAGGCGTATTGCGCCAAGAAGAAGTCAGAGAGCTCTCGGAAGCTTCGGATCAAATCTGATGGTAGGCGATAGAACCAGATGCGGGCGTCTCCTTTCAACGTAAGAGGGAAGCAGCAGCACATGGTTACGTCAGATGGGTGTGAAAATGATTGAGGTAATCCATAGGATCAGTGCTCCCATCGTAAGAGTCAAGAGTCGGCATCTTGAACTTGGACGGCATGGGACGGTTCAAGATCTTTGCCGTGAAGGGAGATCTGTCCAGATCCATGGCGTGTTAGTCAACATTGAACACACGTTTCAGGATCTTCTCCACCCTCGAATCTGTGGGGATGGCGTCACCAATTCTTTTGGAGTTGAGGTGGGTTCTCAACTCCGTCCTTTCTCTAACGTGGCGAGTAGTCGGCCGGCTACAGCCACCAACGGACCAAACAATCCTAGAGGCTTCCTCCTGAGCCTAAGGGGAGGTGTCCGTCCGAGAATATCGCGCATTCCTCCGTTCCGAACTCTCCTCCGGAGTCCTGTTGCCCAAACGTTCTTCGAGCCTTAAACAGCTCTAGGGGTGTGAGGCCTCTAGAGCGTGAGTGTTGCCCAGCCTCCTGAACTTCTTGGATAGCTTCTTTTTCTTCTGGCCTCCTCTCCTAGAGGTCGAAGCAGGAACTACTGCGGGCGGAGTCCCTACTGTGAGTTTTCTTGGCAGGCACAGAGTATTTGTAGTATTCTGTTCATGCTGCTCATGTGCTCTGCCAGATTTTGAAAAAAGGGTTCTGGCACACCATTGACCACCCCATTGACCCGGTTAGTAACGGGTGGTCCTGGTCGGGTGTAGTCGTGTCTCTAGTGAGATATCTAGCTTGCACTTTTGTATTCACCATCCTGATTGATGACTCTGGGTTGGAGAATGAAACTGAGAGAAGTAGTGGAGAAAAGTGGTTGGCTTTTTGTAAGCTTGCCACAGACGGTGTCAATGATGCGTCCTGAATATAAATTTCGAACAAATTCAAGTCAAATTGTTTATTTGAATCCGACTCCGTCCATTGAGTTTGGATCCTGCACAACATAACTACGAACAAAATGTCAAGTGACGGTGGAAGGTTATCCCATCGTAAACACTCTGATACTCAAGTCAGCAAACGGCCTTCGAATTACGAAGGTAAAAATAAAGAATGCAAGAAAATACAGAGAGTATTTGAAATAGGTGAGTACCCTCGTTAAGAGAGGCTTTGTTGGCTCGTGAGGAGCATTGGCTCTAAGTATTGTGTTTGCTGGGAATGTAGTGGCAAAGAGAGAGAGCGTTTGTAGTCTAAAAGCGTGTGAGCTTCTCTACAGAGAGTTTTTGTGGGCAAACCAGAGTGTACCTTGGAGTGAGGACTCCATGGCTTTTTATAGTCGCTGTACTAGGCAGCCTTCTTTGTGCAAAAAGGTTTGATTCTCACGCTCTGCTGGGCTCCCTGCCTTTTCTGGCATTGAGTTTTTATGGCAGTAACGGTTGTTGCCTTGATTACTTTTCCTTCTACGTTCTACAACTGTTAGGGTTTACTGCAGACAGGAGGAGGATTTTGGCGCTTTCCTTCAAGGATGTGTGTTAAATCTGCTAATGACCGTTACAATTGAGATTGCCTTCTGTGGAGAGCGCAAAATTAGGGGAGAGGACTGTTGCTGGTCGCGAACGATCGTGTGGGCCAAGTTGGGCTTGGCCCACTTGAGGCCCAGTTTTCAGACAATCAGCTGGACCTGCCACTAGTCAACGAAAATATTGACCGTCTCGAGAGCAAGTCATCTATCCTGCTCTTGGGCTTCTTCTAGCTCACTTAGCCTTTCGTTCGATCAACAGTGGGCGTTGACCATCTAGGCATAAATGGGCTATTGTGAATTCTTGGGCCAGCCATTACTAGCGTACCCATCACTTATTATTTATTGTGGATAATCTTGGAACTGTTTTCTAGATAATAATGATGGTAGTTTTCAATTTTAAATCTATAGATGCTGTTACCTTCCCATTCATACTCTTTTATAAATTGTTTTCTAGAAAATCAAGAGATTTATATAACTGCTCACAAAAATTCTATAACTCTCATGGAGAAATAAAGACAAGGGTGATCGGGCATAAAATGATTTCAAAACCTTTGAGATAAGTACTTTGAGCATTGATTTAGATATGTTATAAATATTTAATTTTGCTTTATAAAATTGTAAAATAAGATAATAATTCTAATTGATGCGTCCTGGATCCGAACTTCGAACAGATTCGGGATTATCCGCTTGTCCTAGTTCCGGCACCGTTTCCTGAGTTGAATCCTACACACCACTAAAAAGAATAGGAGGTCAGTGTGTCGGCGAAAAGTTGTCCCATCGAAAATACTCTGACGCTCAAGTCAATAAACAGCCTTTGAAAGATAAGAAGGTTTCTGAAACTGAAAATTGAGAAAGAGAGAGAGCGTGTGTATTTCCAGATGAAAGAGAGACGAGACTCTCTTCTTGAATATGGAAGGTGGGGAGGCAATAAACGGCCATGAGAGGCGCGCTTGTATGTCTTAGGTTTTTTGAGTTGCCTGAGTAAGTGTTTGCGTAGTAGAAAGCGTCAATAATCGAGAGCGTAAGTCACTGAGAGCGTAGGTAACTGAAAGTATCGGTAACTGAAAGCGTGCTTGGAATGGGAGTTCCAGGGCTTACTTATGGTTGAGCGGGCGATCTTCCTTCTTTGGAAGGAGTGATCCCTGTATGATTCGTTGGCTGGCATGCCTTTCAGAATCGATGGCAGTTTCCAAAAGGATTGAAATATTTTCCTTCCATGGCGGTCAGCGGCTTTCCAAATCACTTACCTTCCTTCTGCGTTTTTTACCTTTGGAGCGTCCCAGTTGGTAGGAGATTGAGAAAATCTGGCGCTTTCCTTACAAGAAAGGCGCCGATTTTGTCAATATCCGTTTTGGGAACCAGCAAAGATCGTGGAAATTGTCAGGAGAGCCGTTGCTGGCCGTCTGGTGGATCGTGAGATTAAGTGAGCCTGGCCCGTAAAAGCCTTTTTATTTTTGGCTTGTTGCTACAGTGATTCCGGTCAATGCGAGCGTTGACTGTCTGCGCGTGCGTTAGCCGTCTTTCGGAGTCCAAACGGTCAACGATAGCGTTAACCGTCTCGGGCCTTTCACGCTTTGGGCCTTTGGGCCCTATTGGGATGTTTTTACGTTGACCATTTGGCATTCCTTTTGGGCCTCCGTTAACCGTAAGTCAACCCATATTTCGGCGTACCCATCACTAGCCCCCCATGCCGGTGGCCAGAATTCTGGCCTCCGGCATGTACATGATGGGATACCCCTTATTGCCCTTCGGCATTTAAGGATCCTGTAGAACTCCATGAAAGGCGTAGAGGAGTGTTTGACCGGAACTGTTGACCGTTTTGGTCAATTCCGGAGAACAACGTTGACCAGAGTTGTTGACCGCCTTGGTCAATTCCGGAGAACAACGTTGACCAGAATTGTTGACCGTCTTGATAAATTCCGGATAACAATATTGACTAGAACTGTTGACCATCTTGGTCAGTTCCGGAGAACAATATTGACCAGAATTGTTGACCGTTTTGGTCAATTCCGGAGAAGCTCCTTGCCAAACCTGATGGACGCGTGGCCATCAGCCGGTTTGCAGGCCAGAAGAAGACACGCGTCTTCTATTGGTTGGGTGGAGATCCCGGCCATTAATGCATCATGGATCCGCCTTCTGAAGAGCCAAGTAGAGAGTTGACACATGGCAGGACTGACGGTGTCCTCAATGAGGGGTTTTAACGTGTGCTTGGCGTCTAAGTTTTCCCTCCACTCTTCGAAAATCCTTTACGCCTCCAAGCCTCCGTCTTCTCCGTTCCTAACTTTCAGAAACCCTAATCCTTCGAATAAGCCATGGCATCCATTGCAGACATTGCCTCCGTTCTGAGAGAGAGTGACGTCTAAGCGCTGTGTGCTGAGTTTAACATTCCAAAGGAAATTGCGTGGAGAGTTCCGGGAAGGAATCACAGGGCTTTTGCTCCGCCGGAGGGGCATATCATAGTCTACGAGGCCCACCTGAGGAGCGGCCTTCGTATCCCGCTGCCGAACGACTTGGAGTCTCTTTTGAAGGCTCTGCGAGTACCCATTGCCCAGCTTCACGACAACGCTATCCGGTATCTCTGCACTATATGTATTTTTCTTCGCAAGCGTGGTAAGAAGTTTAGGATGTCCATGGCTAGGGTTTTATTTAAAATAAATCAGGGATGAGAGTGGATATCGCTCGTCCCCCGTTCTGGTATAAAGATAAATAAAGCCATATACGACTCGTTGAAGAACTGGAAGAATCGATTCTTCTTCGTGAGTGTGGGAATGGCCTGGCCCCTTCAAAAGGACTAGGGCCAGGTTCCGGAGGCATATGCGGGGACGCCGTCTGTGGCAGAGACGACGGCCCAGAAGTGGGTAATCAAGGCAATAAAGGAGAACCCCGACGAGTTCAATCGGGATTTTTTGGTTTCCCGGGAGGAGACTAGGAAGGTGAACTGGGGTCCGCCATCCCCAGTTCAAAAACCTACGCCGCTCGTGAGGATGATGAATCCGGAGGATTCTAAGGGCATTATTATCCGTATGCGGCATACAGACGAAAGGTTTATTGGCCCGCTACCAGAAAAGGTGTTGGGGACGCCCTTGTCGTCGTCATCCCTCATTGACTACGTGGTTGCCGAGATCTGCAGCGGGCCTAGCAGCACTGCGGGCCTGGAGAAGACCCATGAGGACTGGACGGCGGATTCAGGAGTCATCTTGGCGCAACCTGCGCCGCAAGTGGTTCCTGGTGCTGTATCGATGGAGTCTTTCGAGGAGCCAGCTTGTGAGCCGGTGGTGGGCGCACGGGAGCCATCCGTTAGCTCCCCAGTCGCGCAGACTTTTGCTGCGTAGCCAACATTGGAGCTCGATCCTGCGGTAGCTGCTCCAAAGGCTACATTTGAGGATCCTGCAGCTGCCGTGGATGAGTCTGATGATATCCTGGAGCGCATTCTGGAGGAGGGAGCTACGTGCTCGGCTTGAAAGGATGCTCCTGGTCCACCGCCACCTGGGCCGGGTCTAGAGGCCAGGCCTGTGAGGCCCGCGAGGAAATTTTGGGAGGTATGATTTTTGGTGATTGGTTCCTCGTACTTTCCCCTTTCCAGGTTTTTAACTTGCTCTTTGTCTGTTTTTTGTGCAGCAGTTGAAGGTGGCCTCCGCCTTTTTCAAGGTGGTGGAGCAGCGTGATAAGGCATTGGCTAACAGGGAGGCGGAGATAGCCTGGCTGGACACCAAGCTGGCCGCTTCAGTAGGAGAGCATCGCGAGGAGACTGCCGCCCTTGAGGCTGTCCTGGCGGGAATGGAAACGGAGATTGCCAACTTGAGAGCTGAGAATGCTCATTTGAAAGAGGAGAAGCATCGGAGCAAAGCGAGCAAGAAACGGCTTGCAAATCGGATATCCATTGTGGAGAATAAGCTAGGTCTCCGAATTTGCCCTCACGAGGTCGAGGGCATGCTGCACGCACGGATGTTTGAGGGGGTCCAGGTCTGTCAATGTCTTGTGAGGCTGATCGACCCTAACTTCCCTGTTGAGTACCTTCATCTAGAAAACCGTGGGGTGCAGCATAAGGACGACGTTGTGGAGGAGCCCTAGGACAGCCAGAGGCGGCCACCGCCTCCTTAGCCTTTTGTACATTTTCCTGTTTGTTCTTATGTATTTTTGTAACATATTTAAAGCAATGAAATGAAAATTCTTTCAATTCCATATCCATTCATTTTCACTGCTTGTGTTTGTATGCTTTTTTGTATGGGGCGGCCAACTGAGTTGGCCAGTTGGTATTGTTTGGCTGCCTAGGAAGCTATGTTCTTATGCTTGACAGGTGGTTGTATTAACCAATCTAGCGGCGCTGTCCAAGTGATGACTTGGACGGCCATCGTTAGAGAAGGACGCTTCTCCTTTCAACCATCGCTTACTGATCCCGCTATCTCCTCGTAGAGGAGGTCGTTACGTATGCTGCGTAAGCCCCCTAAGGTTTTAACCGCTATCGGGTCACTTGGATGACCAAGATTTAGTACGACCGCTAATGGGCCGCTCAGATGACCGAGGTTTATATTAGGCCACTTGTGGGCCACCTGAATGACCAGGGTTTAAAATAGACTACTCATTGGCCACCAAAATGACCAAGGTTTAGATATGACCGCTAATGGGCCGCTCGGATGACTAAGGTTCAAGTTCAATCGCCTATGACCGCCTGGATGACTAGGGTTTAACGAAAGGGTGAAAACCCTCCCGACTTAGGGGCAGTCTAGGTCGAGTAACCTGCAAAGAAAACACATGTACATAGGAAGGATGTTAAGTAAACACTTATTTTTCACAAAATCAAAACAAGCAAGCGAGCGCAAACAATAATGCAAATGCGTACCTGTGTTCGCTACTGGAAGTATCGTTTGAGGTGGATGGCGTTCCACGTTCGTAGAACCAGTTTTCTGTTCTGGCTCCGGAGTTTGTAAGCTCCGTTTCGCAGTACGACGGAGACAAGGAAAGGCCCTTCCCAATTAGGGGAGAGCTTGTTGCGGCTGGTCATCTTGCCTGTGGCCTCGACGCCACGTAGGACCAGGTCCCCCACATCGAATCGTCGCGCCTTAACTTTTTTGTTGTAGTATCGGGCGATCCGATGTTGGTAGGCTGCTATCCGTACTCTGGCAGCGTTGCGGGCTTCTTCTAACAAGTCTAGGTGCTCCATGATTTTTTGGGAGTTAGTCTGTGGGTCAAAGGACTCCACCCTGAGATTTGGAAGCCCGATTTCGACCGGAATTACCGCCTCAGTCCCGTAACAGAGGCTGAAGGGTGTCTCGCGCGTTTGTTCCTTCAGTGTTGTTCGACAAGACCAAAGAACAGAAGGGAGATCGTCCGCCCAGGAGCTCCTGCGTCCTTCAACTTAGTCTTTAACCCGTGGAGCAGCGTTCGATTTATCACCTCCACCTGTCCGTTTGCCTGGGGGTGTACCACCGAAGTGTAACCCAACTTGATGCCAAGGTTGATGCAATACTTCGTGAAGCGTTTCCCAGAGAACTGGGTCTCGTTGTCGGTCACAACGACCTTGGTGACGCCGAATCTACAGGCGATGTTCTGGCGGAGGAATTCCAGGGCGTTGTGTTCTGTTATCTTAGCCAGTAAGACAATTTCGACCCATTTAGTGAAGTAGTCGATGCCCACCATGATCAATTTCCTTTACCCTGTGGCAATGGGAAACGGGCCGAGAAGATCGAGCCCCCATTGCACGAAGGGCCAAGGGGCCTGAAGGGCCTTCAAATTTGTGGATAGCTGTCGGTGAAGGTTGCTGTGAAGCTAGCAGCTTTCACATTTCTTCACGAACTTCAACGCGTCTTTCTTCATCGAGGGCCAGTAGTAGCCTTGGCGCATGACCTTGAAGGTTAAGTTTTTTCCGCCAATATGCGACCCGCAGATCTCGAGATGGACTTTGCTTAAAGCGTAGTCAGCCTCCTCGAGAGTTAGACAGCGGAGGTATGGAGTCGAGTAGCCACGTCGGTACAACCGTCCGTCAACCACAGCATACCAGCTGGCTGTCTTCTTGACCCGTTTGGCCTTCTCCACATCCTCTGGCAATGATCCGGGAAACGCCGTGGGTTCTCTCCCAATTTCTGCTTGATGTGGAAGAGATGCCACGGCTGCTTCTCTTCCCGTCGGCTCGAGGCATACTGAGTTAGGAAGAGATCTGTGAGCTCACGAAAACTGCTGATGGTGTCTGAAGGGAGGTGATGGAACCAGATTCGGGCATCTCCCTTCAGCATGAGCGGGAAGTAGCGGCACATCGTTGAGTCTTCTAACCCTTGTAGACTCAGATGGGTGCGGAAGTGATCCAGATGGTCAACCGGATCACTGCTCCCATCGTATGAGTCAAGAGACGGCATCTTGAACTTTAAAGGCAGTGGATGGCTCAGGATCTCCGCTGTGAAAGGAGATCGGTCCAAGTCGATGGCGCGCTCCTCATCTTGGAACACACGGTTCCAGATTTTATCCACTCGCGGATCTGCGCGAGCGGCGTTTGCTAATCTTTTAGAGTTGAGGTAAACCCTCAACTCTGTTTTGTCCTTGGAGGGTTCAGCAGCCAGTTGGCTACTGCCTCCAGCGGACCTGACAGCCCTGGAGGCTCACTCCTGGACTGTGTTCCCGTCTTCAGCTCGAGAGTATCGGAGATTTCTTCTCTCCGGACTTTCCTGCGGAGATGTGCTCCCGGAGCGTTCTTCAAGCCTGTTCTGGCCAGGAACGCGGGAGGAGGCTGGAACTGGATTACTCCGGGATCTCTCAGGCCTCTTGGCTGGCTTCTTTTTCCTTTAGCCACCCTTTTTGGTGGCCGACGCAAGGACGGTTGCTAGTGGAGCCGCTTGCAATCACTGCTCATTCTGAGTGCAAAGTATTTGGAGCAGACGATTGTTGGCTTACATCTGCTCAATTAGCTGCTGGAAGTAGGGCACTGGCACTCCGCCCATTGTCCTATTGACCGTGGCATCAGCAGCGTGGTCCTCGTCGGGATTGGTGGCCTCTATAGTGGGGCTGCTAGCTTGAGCTCTCATATTCACCATTACGAATGCAGAATCAGACGGTGAAAGAGAGCGTTGTGCGAATTTGTGGTTGGCTTTTGTAAGCGTCTTCCCACAGACGGCGCCAATGATGCGTCTTGGATCCGAACTTCGAACAGATTCGGGATGATCCGCTTGTCCTGGTTCCGACAATATTCCCTGAGTTGGATCCTGCACACTACTAAAAATAACAGGAGGTCAGTGTGTCGGCAGAAAGTTGTCCCACCGAAAATACTCCGACGCTCAAGTTAGTGAACAGCCTTTGAAAGATAAGAAGGTTTCTGAAATTGAAAATTGAGAAAGAGAGAGAGTGTGTGTATTTCCAGATGAAAGAGAGAAGAGACTCTCTTCTTGAATCTGGAAGGTGGGGAGGCGGTAAATGGTCGTGAGAGGTGCGCTTGTATGCTTTAGGTTTTTTGAGTTGCCTGAGTAAGCGTTTGCGTAGTAGAAAGCGTCAATAATCGAGAGCGTAAGTCACTGAGAGCGCAGGTAACTGAAAGCGTCGGTAACTGAAAGCGTGCCTGGAATGGGAGTTCTAGGGCTTACTTATGGTTGAGCGGGCGATCTTCCTTCTTTGGAAGGAGTGATCCCTGTATGATTCATTAGCTGGTATGCCTTTCAGAATTGATGCCAGTTGCCAAAAGGATTGAAATAGTTTCCTTCTATGGCGGTTAGCGGCTTTCCAAATCGCTTACCTTCCTTCTGTGTTTTTTATCGTTGGAGCATCCTAGTTGGCAGGAGATTGGGAAAATCTGGCGCCTTCCTTACAAAAAAGACGCCGATTTTGTCAATATCTGTTTTGGGAACCAACAAAGATCGTGGAAATTGTCAGGAGAGCCGTTGGTGGCCGTCTGATGGATCGTGGGCTTAAGTGGGCCTGGCCCGTAAAAGCCTTTTTATTTTTGGCCTGTTATTACAGTGATTCCGGTCAACGCGAGCGTTGACGGTCTGCGCGCACGTTAGTCGTCTTCCGAAATCCAGACGGTCAACGATGGCGTTGACCGTCTTGGGCCTTTCACGCTTTGGGTCTTTGGGCCCTGTTAGGCCATTTTTATGTTGACCGTTTGACATTTCTTTGGGCATCCGTTGACTGTGGGCCAACCTATATTTCGACGTACCCATCACTAATGATTTTTGAATGATTGAAATCTCATAAAAGTCTTACAAAGCTACCCAGCAGCACCTCGGTTCCACATCAACGATATGGAACTTGGATTTGGTTTGTACCAGGCGGCCTTTAAACAATAGTTCTCCTCCTCTCACTTTTTGGCGTAAAAGAGGAGAGAAAGGGACAGGTGACTCCATCGTTGGGCCAGTAGTATTGTTGGCGTCTCGGACTCTATGATCTAACCGTAATCCAACAACATGAACAGCGAAGTTATGCAATAAAATAACTTTGAGGTCGCCAACATGAAGACTCAGATTGTGAAAACTACTGTATTTGCTACCAGATTCTCAGTAATCAAGCGGTTGAAATTGAAAATTATCACCAATCACAGTCTTTATGCAACCAAAGGATAATCAACTCATAGTTCGCCAAAGTTGATACCTATAAATACAAAGGAACTCGCATATTATAATTAAGGCAGCGAAAAGGACGACACAGTACAACAAATTAAACTACGCGGCCAAATTCGGCAGCTTGAATAAGAACTAAGACCAGATAACTGTTTCGCAAAACAGATATAGCTGGACGATACCTGATTATCTGCGTTGATGAGACAAATTCCAACATTGGGGCGATAGCCAGTAGGAAGTCCCTCCATCTTTGAAGCCGCAAAGAGGGAGAGAGAGAGAGAGAGAGTGCGCGATGCGACACAGGAGAAGAGTCTGTACAGCTGAAATGGAAGTGGTGGTAATATTTTATAGGGCGAAAGGAGAGAGAGTGTGCTTGTGGGGCGAGGAAGGAGGACTTCCATGGAGGAAAGCGAATTTTCGGAAAGTTTAAAATTAATAATAGACTTGAGAATGAGCTTGACGATTATCCAGTGGGGAACGCAGGAGGAGAGAGAATGAGGCAAGTGAAAGACACGCGCAGGGGAAAAGGCGATGGAAAATTCCAATAGCAAGTGGCAGGCGAGCTGAGTGAGGAGAGTTGACTTTCATTTATTAGAAATATTATTTTTTTATTTTTTATTTGAGATGGAAACGTCTTTATCATTGCACCACTGCTGACGTCACGGGTGAAGAGAGACTGCGCGCTGGTACTAGCAACTGTTAGGATTTATATTTTAGATTTTTTTTTATATTATTAGGAATGATAGTTTTATTCTCATAATTAAAAAATTAAAATTATAAATAAATTTCTATTTTAATATATTATTATA
This sequence comes from Nepenthes mirabilis, assembly GCA_025585075.1. Classification (NCBI taxonomy): domain Eukaryota; kingdom Viridiplantae; phylum Streptophyta; class Magnoliopsida; order Caryophyllales; family Nepenthaceae; genus Nepenthes; species Nepenthes mirabilis. The sequence goes on along the minus strand of JAODPA010023411.1, from coordinate 9,774 downwards.
ATTATATCCTAGGCAACAATTCCCATTTTTCATTAAGGCCGTAAAAGTGTAACATGTAAATTTGATGGTTATAGTGACTGTGTTACATTGGGCATTATTGTGAGAAGAGAGGACCAAATAAACATATAAATTTGATGGGTTACTTATAAAATGACAATGAGGAAATTTGAATAAATCTGGCTCAAAAAGTCATTACATTGCCCATCTATTATTAGTTACAATACAAGTCATCGCTCATGACTTGTATTGCGTTGGCCCTACGATTCTATTATGATGATTAACTTCTACCGCTAGCGCTTGAACTTTCAAACAAATTGCAGTTACTTTTTGTTAGTCGCCTTGTATATTTGCACATTCCGTAACTTCGTAGGGGCGTTCGATTATCTGCAACATCACCCGTGCTTGGAAGACCTTCATTTGTCTCATACTAGCGGATCGTTATTGTTACATTTTAGCGTTCACGCCGCATTATTTTCTATTTCAACTCCTTCCAGGATCAGCGCCCATTGGGCGCCCGAGGCACCATCTAGGCATGCCCCATGCCGCGTGCGCTCGGTGAGCACCCAAGGCGCATAGCGAGCGCATTTTTTAAAAGTGAGCGCTCGCTATGTGCCCCGTTTACACTCAAGCGCCCGCACCGAAAGTCTCCTAAACCTAACCCATGCTCGCCACGCGCTTGAGCGACGCGTGTTTTTGTGTCTAACGGCTCATTATTTTTGAAATCATTTTTGGCTCTCTCTATATATATTATATATCTTATATTTTTAAAACCCTAAATTCTTCCAGAAGAATTTTGAGGAACCTTTCTCTCTTGCAAAGCCATTTTTTTATACTCCATTGTTAAGAAAACTTGATACCAATACTTGTGTTCCATTGACAAAATTTTCTCTTCTCATCGTGGTCTCCTATTTACATCTCTACTTGTTGTGTAATTTTCATAACTACATCGGTGACGTAAACACGGGATTCTAGTGGCATTTGGTCCTTCAAGCGGTTCATGAGAGAAGATCGACGTGAAGACCGGAAGGCGTCTAGTTCCGTTGCCTTTGGCAAATATAAGAAATTCCTTGGTAGAGATCACAAGACGGGAGTAAGTCGACTAGATTAGCACGTCTGTACCACCCGATCTGTAAGTTGATTTTCATAGTTGATTTATTCTCTAGCCGTTGAAACCCGGAAGGTTTTTCTCGATTACCATGAGTATCGAGTTTTTCTTTTGTCACAAAAAATTGTGTCTTTTTACTATTATGTATTATTGTGTATGTTTTATATATATTATTATTCTTACATCTAGAGATAAATATTCTTTACGTTTATTGAGTATTTATCTTTTGTACTACTTTTCCTAGTTGTATATGGGGTTGGAACATTGTTGTGTATATTGGGACAAAAAGTCCATTTTTCACCTTTCATCAATGAATAAATGAAAATAAACTGCTTACCAAAGAATAAAAAGGGAATACAAGTTGGTTCGAGAAACCGTTAGTAAAAGGGAAGAGGAGGTCCTAATTTCAGGACGAAGTTGTATGATGTGAGAGTATCACGAACGATTCCTTCGAGAAGGGTGTGATACCACCACCTATCAGTCTCAACAAGCGGTCCACAAAGCTGCATCGTTACTGACCTAGTCGCTGCATCCATACTCACCTAGTCTATGCATATCGCTTTCTCCGAGAGGTTCTCCTTCCACTTCTCTCTCTTCTCTCTCCAAGTCAGCATTCTTGTATTTTAAAATGAGTCTTGAATTCTAACCTAAAATTAGAACGTGGGTACATAGAACCTGTGCAGGTAGCTCGAACAATTATAACACTGCTCATCTATTGTTAGCTACTAGAATCATCCTGAAATTGCCGCTCAAGCCCCTATCTCGCAGCTATATTATGAAACTACCTAGGAAGGGTTTTGCTCGTACAAAACCTCATACAAACATTGAACAAAAAGTCATATCTGTATCAAAGTTGAAAATCAACATATATAATAGATGTAAAAGATACAGAGAAATTATCCAAAATCTAACAATAACCCCGTAACTTTTAGATAGCCCTAGGATAATAATGCATGAGGATGCCCTTTTGTTGTCGACCCTTTGGTTATTTATTGCTCCTTCAAGACAGAGAGAGTAAAGAAAAAAAGAAATTTATGCATAAAATAATTCTAATTCACCAAATTAAACGGCTAAAAAGTTTTTAGACCATCAACATTCCCATGTGTGCCTTTCAAAAATGACCATCCTTCAGGTACTTATTTTAAAATGGCATTTCATTTATTTATATATTTTTATGTAACCTAATAATATAAATGGATAAATGAATAAAATGTCACACTATTTAATTATATTTAGAGAGTATCTAACTGTATTCTCAAACATTATCTTCAACAATTATAATTCTTCCTCTTTTCTTCTTTTATTTTCTTCACGTTTCATCCCAATAAATAGATTGAAGTGCAAGCATAGAATACTTAGCAGCAGCGTATGCAGAATTTCTCGTATAATTTGTTTTGGTTTACAAGGTTAATAACCATTAAAGGGAAATGGATTTGACTCAAGCCCACATCGAGTTCAGATCAGTTGTGATCAAACATCAATTGCACTATCCTAACGCATCAGTTATTCTTATTTAGAATTATGAGGAAAGGTATATTACTGTTAATTTTGGACTGCACAACTGCAATTTAGGAGTGACTGTTTCAAAGGAGTAGCATGTCTGCAAAGCCCACAACTAATCACTGTTTAGTCTCCTCAATTGAGGGACCGAAGAGTCATTATTGGATGGTAAGGTTTCTGTACAAAGGACACAAAAACCACCAATCCTTTGCGGGCAATCCATCTCTATGAAATAAGCACGCAATTCGCAATACGCTAGCACGACCGAAGCACAACTGCACATTTTGGTGTACCTAGAAAATCATGCTTTGCTCTATCCAAAATCAACAACAATAGTTCTGACAAGCATACCTTTCAGCTTGTTTGCCATTTGCCGTTGATGACCTATGGGGGTTATTCCTTAAGTCTTTTCCAAGTAAGCTGTCATTGCAAGTATGATGCTCCGGTTCTTGGACCCTGCAAAACATATAACAGCAAGATTAAAATTCTTATTGCATCTACTTTCCAAGTTCCAACATGCTAGTAAAAATCCCTACACTAGAACACGACATGACTCTACAAAAGACACGTACAAAGTCTCTGGATCTTTCTGCAAAACATGAAACACTAATATCAATTCTAAACCACCCATCCCACAACGGAAAACAAGAAACAATGAAGGTTGATGCATAAAACCACATGACTAGTAAGTTTTTAAAAACTAAAGTAGAAACAGCTCCTTGTTGGTTTAGTCACTTCCTTGTGGGTAGTTCAATAAATGGATGTGTCATCGAAAGATCCCATAGGGTCTGTGCAAAATTTGGAGTGCTACAATTTTGTTGCAGCAAAAGACCGGAGTGGCTGATTTGCCGGAGTGGCAAATGTCGGCGTGACTAATTTGTCAGAGTGGCAAATGTCAGAGTGGGCAAATGTTGGAGTAGCGGATTTGTCGGAGTGGCAAATGTCAGAGTGGCCGATTTGCCGGAGTGGATAATTGTCAGAGTGGCCGATTTGCCGGAGTGGCAAATGTTGGAGTAAACGATTTGCCGAAATGGGCAAATGTCGGAGTGGCTGATTCGCCAGAGTAAGCAAATGTCGAAGTGGTTGATGGCGATGCTAAATGGACCAAAGCCGAGAGCAAAGCCGAAAATGGCTGAAGAAAAGCGGCCGGCCGGCCGCAAGGAAGCCGGTCAATTGAGGGAAAGCCAGCTGGCTGAAAGAGGAGGTCGGCCTGCAAGAGGTCGACCAACAAGAGGCCAGCCGAAGAGGCCGACAAGATGGAAGAAGAAGCTAGCTAAGGAGGCCGACCAGCTAAAAAGAGGCCGGCTTGCTGAAAGGAGGTTGACCAGCAAGAGGTCGGCCACTGGAATAGAAGAAGAAGCCAGCCAAAGAAGCCGGCCGGCCGAAAGGAGGTTGACCAGTAGGAGGCCAGCAGGAGAGGCCAACCGGATGGAAGAAAAGCTGGCAGCTGACTTTATAGTAGTTGACTTTTCCAGAGTTAGTAAACTTTACAGAACAGGCCAATTGTAAAGGGCAGGAAGGTGACTTTACAGAGTAGGTGGCAGTCTTGCAGGGCACGCGTCCAAACTGACAGAGCATGCGCCGCTTAGAAAAAGCACAGGAATTGGTAAAAACACAGAAAATAACAAAATTGGTGTAACAAATCTTCTATAAGATTAGACCAGGTGAGCAAATGAGATTTGGGTCAGGCGTCATTATAAAGCACACCAGGTGCTTCAGAAAATCTGTATGGTGAACCGTGTGTGAAACCAAGGACGAAACGGAGCAATGCTTAAGGGAGCCCTCGCAGTTCGACGTTCACCACCATACTAGTAAAATCAGAGAGTAGAGAGCAATACTAGTGACTGAAAGGAGAGAAGAAAAAGAGAGAGAAGAGGAAAGGAGAGTTTTCTTACTCCGTAGATTGTTTTCTTGCTCTGTTTCGGGTGGGTTGCTGGATCTCTATCTCAGTGGGTTTATAACCGATTTTACATAGTGGGATTTTTCGGAGTTTTTCCTATAGTTTTTCCATTGGTTGAAAAGGATTTTTCATATTAAAAATCGTTGTGCAATTTCTTTTGTTCCTTGTGCTCACATACTTGGTGGCCGACGACCGACGGGGGGATTCAACTTTATTCCGCTGTGTCGGGTTGTGTGTGAATCCTGGTGACAAATCCCAACACTCCTCACATTGCTACTGAAATCAATTGCTCAGCATACTGAAAGAAAGGGTCGTCCGTGTAGAAACTACCCCCATCATCTAGCTTATGATGCAGTCTTTATGATGTAAGCAGAGACCTGAGAAACAGACCGTGTAGCATTCTTATGCCAGTTTATGCAAGTTCAGTTTTGCTTATCTATTTTCCAGGAAAAAATAAACTAATATGCAACACACACGCCACCAATCAAAGTGAAAGCCAATTTTCTTCATGTTTGATAATGTGGACCTCTAATTTGCAAGGGTGCAGCCAATGAGTCTTCTTTTGGGTGTTTGTTTATTCGTGCAGTAAAGGTTTTTGGCTTCTCCACTGTAAGGATTTCCATTTTGTATGGCTAATTTTCTTTCAATAGGTAGGAAGGGGAGGCAGGTAGTAGAAAACAAATTCAGTAACTTCTCTTCATCCTCAATTCAATTTTGTCTGGGGAGTGAGCACCCAAACTAATAACACTCTTTTTATTTCCCAACCCAGAAACTAGTTAAACAGACTCCAATGCCAACAGATTCTCTTCTATATTCATTGAAGCTTTCTCTTCTCTGACAACTCATTTGTTACCACAGAAAGCAATCTCTCTCTCTCTCTCTCTCTCTCTCTCGCTGCTTGGTGGATTCTAATTTGTTTTGTTCCCATCTAGTCCTTGCAGCAAAGGGGACCTTATAGGCCCAAAGTTGTGGCATTGTCAAAACTCTATAAGGAGTTAGCAATTGGTGTCTTGTAAATTGAGTTTGCGGATTTGTTGCTCTGCCTATAAACTTAAAAGACTGTGAAGCAAATAGGACAACTTGGTTCATGATGTTCTCCTTTGAATTTATCATTGTTGAAATAAAAAATTGGAAAAAGATTGAAAACTAGATGAATAGAAATGAACATAGACACAGCACACAGGCAAGTCTGCATGCTTCACACTTGCTCTCACTTAAGCTTCATTTCTTTAGATAAATGAGGACAACTTTTAATTGCCGAGCATATGCAGTGAAATGTTTGTTTATAAACTCGTTTTGATATTCTCTATCTTTTGGCGTGTACATTTTCAAGATAAATCTCAATTCTTTCAATATAATTGTCATGATCAACAAATTCAAATTTGGAAACCCAACCATTCTTCATTATTCACGGGCATTCAGTCACAAGCTTGAGCCACAGTTTTGAGTACATCATCTCAATATTGTCGACACCCATTAATAAAGGCATTTGAGAGTCACGGCTGTAACAAAGTGCAATTGTAGATCACAGTGCATCACTTAACCTCATAAAAAAAACAACACACAGGCACTTCTAAGTTTGACAGAATGTGGGCCGATAAATTCAATTTATCGAAATTTGAACTTCTTTTTTGTCCATTTAAAGTAAAAAAGAAAATACTTGCAACTTTTAGGCAATGAACAACTAAGGTGTTACGGGCATCATCGAGATATCCTCGGAAGCATCGCTACCACATCAACCGACTACTACCAGAAGGAGAAGTGTTTGGGCAACCTAGTCACTCCTCATATTTGGAGATTATATTTAATTTAGAAATTACACCTGAATTCTGTTATCTTCCCCTACACGTGCTTCACTTTATTTTCTGTTAGTTCTGTTTTTCCTGAGTTCCGTTTTGTTTTCCTCCTTCTTGTCTGTTATAGTTGTTTTCTATTACATGTGCATAGTACTACTAGGCCACGGGTGGCTGCCCAATACTATATATGTAGCCGTGCCTGGGTATTGAGAATGGGATAGATATTTTGCCCTCCTCTTCACGTCTTCTTTTCCTTTTCTACTTTCTCTCTCTTTGTCATGTCCTTCTGCATCTCTACCTCTCTCTCTCTCTCTCAATTTTCCCTGTGTTGAACTCTCCCTTGTCGTCTTCTCTATTTTTGTCTTCTTCCTTCGTTCGTTGGTGTCGTTGCCGATTGTGCTCGTAGCAGTCATTTTATAAGGAAAATGAGCACCAATTAAAAGCATTGCTACTTCCTTAAATACGCGGATAGGTTAAAATAATCAACGTCAATCCAAATAGAAGAGTTAGCAATGCAAATGAATGTGATATTGGGATATGGGTCACTACTGTATGGGCTCACATCCGATTGACAGGACGACAAGTTTGGCTGAACACGCATAGATGTTATACTGAGGCAAACTATTGTTGCGTTCGCCGTGCCTAATAACAAATAATGCATGCAAGGCCGGATTAATGACGCTTGGCCGGAGTGGATGACAAACCGGAGTGGTAACACTTGGCCAAAATGGATACAAAGGTCGGAGTAGTGACATTTAGTCGGAGTGGTGACGCTTGGTCGGAGTGATGACGCTTGGTCGAAGTGGATACAAAGGCCTGAGTGATAACACTTGGTCAGAGTGGATACACCTGCCTGAAGTGAAGTGTGAGCCGGAGTGGTAATTGACTTTTCAGAACTGATAGCCGACTTTATAAAGTAGGTTAACTGTAAAATTCAGTGCAGGAAGATAACTTTGCAAAGTAGGTAATAAATTTTGCAGGGTACGCAATCAACTTACAGAGTGAGCGTCGCCCGGTCAGAATACCATCTCTATATATGTACATCACTGCGATTCATGGACAATGAGAGAAACAGAACATACAAGGAGTCGTGTTTCTTTTGCTCTTGTACTCTATTCTTTCAAAGTTTTTATAACCAAAAATCTTACATAGTGAAATTTTATAGACTAAGTGTCCAGTGCTTTTCCCTTTTAATTAGAAGAGGATTTCTGTTGGGGTAAGTCACTCCCTTATGGGTGATTCAACAAACCGGTTCGTCATCGGAGGATTTTCGGAGAGCAAATGATGGAATTCATTTGCTGAAAATTCGGAGAACATTAACCGGTCAACGGATGTTGAACGGCTGGAAGACAAATCCGGTTAACAGAAGGTTGACCGGCTGAAAGGCAAAATCCGATCAATGGGAAATATTGACCGGATGACAGCGAAGACGGTCAACAGAAAAGGTTGACCGGATGGTAGCAGAAGACGGCCAATAAGGAGTTTGGCCGGATGGCTGTTGAGGACGGTCAACGGAAGGTTGACCGGATAAGGCTGAAAAGGAAATTGGGAGAGGATTTTCGGAGAGCATTTTCGGAATAGAAAATGCATGAATGCATTTTGGCAGGAATGCCGGTTTTTGGCAAGAATGGATTTCTAGTTTGGAAATCGGGTGCCAGCTCAGAAGATCCTCTGGAGACACGTGATCTCAAGCAGACATGCGGGAGCCAGTTTTGGCAGGGCATATTCCTATTGTTGAAAAGGACGGATCCTGTCCTTGTATGGAATATTGCCTGTAATTTCTGGTACGGCGGATTATCTATTATATATGCATGCTGTGGACAGAGAGAGGTAAGAGTGGGCGACACAGTGTGTGAGAGACGTGCAGAGCAAAGATTTGTGAGGAACAAGAAAAGAGTGCACCACCAGTGAGAAGGAGAAGAAAGAAAAACAAAGAGTAAAAGAGTGGAGAGTGTTTCCTGTTTACTCTGGTGAGGTTTTTCTTTGTTATTCTCGGGTGTTTAGCGGATACTCCATTTTGGAGGTTTGTAATCTGTTTTTCATATAGTGGATTTGCTGTCGACTCTACTCCCGTGGTTTTCCCTTAGTTCATAAGGGCTTCTATGTAAAACGCTTGTGTGCTTCTTCTGTCTTTTTTCTTACACTGTGTGTGGCGTGGTGTGACGGTGTGTCACTGTGTCCGACCGACCCTTTTGCCCCAACAATTTCTACGTAAATATTATGTATTCCGTTCTTCTCATTCTCTGTGTAATTGTTTGTCAGCGTTTTTCTTCTCGATTTCACTGTCTTGCAAGCGCCCCTCTCCCCAACGAGTGCCTTACCAGAACTGAAGGTAATCGAGCACTAAAAAATTACACAAAGAAATAGTAATCTGACCCTCAAATACCAAGTGGAATCAACATTTGCAAACCTTAATCCTGGCACGAACCCACTAGTAAGCATTCAATATATCGATTAAGACAAGCTAAAAATACGAGGATAGCAGAAGTTAATATCGAGTCCAGTTAATGCAAAGATAAAAAGAAATTAAGTAGAGAATGAAAATGAGAGGACTTGGGGATTGTCAGAGGGAGAATTGGATGCGAAATCGAATTAGGCAAGCAAAGTCCTCTGGGAATCCGGCAGCGCCCTTCACCGCCGTAGGAACACAGAGAAATCTGAAGAGCAAAAGAACAGAGTGCAAAAGCATATAAAGAGAGCAGAAGAAGAAAGCTCACAAACAGAGAGAGAGACATTTTTTATTCTCATTTATGGCAAATTCAATACGAAGGACGATGTAGAGGGTCTGAATATATGTAATTTTCATGGAATCTATAATTAATTTTTCATCATCCTACCGAAATACCCTCATTCTCATGTTGTATAAACAGCCTACACAACTCTGCAAAGAATAGAAAAAGACTAGATAGTTCGGAGTAGGAGTGTCGGCAATGTACAAAGTGTCGGAAGTCCGTGATCTTTCGCCGGTGACTTCGTCGTCGTCGTTGGATTCCAAGTTAGATATCATAACCTTTGGGGGTACCCATGAGACTTCACAGAGAGGAACTCAGATTATCTCACAGTTTGGGGATTCTTATGTTGTGCCTTTGCCCATCCTCTGTTCCTCGGTCACTCTATCTTCCTTTTCTATGGTTAAAGCCATTCTTCCTCTTCTCTCTCCCTTCCTACTCCTCCCTGCACACCCACCATCAATGAAGTCTCTGAAGCCTGCCAAAAAAATGGCCCAGCGCACCGTCTCGTTTGACCCTCTTCCCCTAGCCTCGTCACACGCGAAGGCTAATCAAAGATCTTTAAAAACAAATAATATTTCAAACTATTTATTTTGCCTAAAGATAAAAACGTAGAATCCCATCGTCATCATCATTTGTAATAAAACAGAGTTCATTGGCTTGAATAGAATATTTAATTTATGTCGTTATAAGCAAATTTTTTTAAAAAATATATTTCATAAAATAATTTTTAGATATATTATC
>JAODPA010023410.1:0-12857 GCA_025585075.1 Nepenthes mirabilis | reverse complement strand
AACATAAAAAGAAAACCCCCCCAACAATAAAAACCTCATCTTACCTCCCCCTAAAACAAATAATGAAATACCTCTCTAACGTAGAGATCTACTCCCCTTTTTGTTATGAATGACCAAAAGGTAATGGAGTTTACTCTTCTTAAACCACAATTTCTTACTATATTTTATAGTGTTACTTAAATTCATCACTTGATCATTTAGAAGTTCGATGTGGTGAATGAGATACTCTAACTTTAAGTTTTGTCAAAACTTATTTTGAAGTGATAATATGGGGCAAATGAGTGAATATGGCCAATAATGTCGCACGCATGACATGTTGGGACAAATGTAGCATTGATGTCAGAATCATACATTTATTTGCCAACGGTTTGGGATTTGACATAATTTTTTGAGAAAACTCTTGACGATTGATCAATACGGGCGACGATGTGCTGCTTTGTCTTGGGATGGACGTGGGTCGGATAAATACAGTTCTAAATTTAACATTGGCATTTAGAAAATTTTTTGAGTAACTCAACCTGATTTTATTTCCTCTACTTTTTCCCAAACTAAGCATATCGTCCAATTTTTTTGACCAATTTGAAAATTATTTCAAATCATTTTGAGCAGCCTTAAGATCAAATTCAAGAGTTGTATTTTTTTTAGTAAAAGAGATTTTCAATTTCTCAACTTCTTGAATTTTTGTGTCTAACTCGAATTTAAGAGCTAATTTTTTTTATTTTTGTTAATTTATACTTTAATGACATATTAGTTTTCTTAATCTATAGGTATTCTTTAAATAATTTATTATAAGTATCCTGAAGGTCATACATTTCAGCTTCTGACTCGTTCTAAGAGTCATCGAATAGATTAATATTTTCTTCCAAACGTTCATCAATTCCACAGATCGTGGTCATAAAAGCTATATACTTGACAGGGCCATCTTTAGTGCATCTTTTAACATCTTCATTATCATCGTTTAAGGTCGCATTAGCTTTTAAGGCTTGACCTTGTTGGCGTTTAAAATTCGGACATTCAATACGATAATGACCAAAACCTTTACACTATTGGCATTGAATTCCTTGGGTATTTTTCGATTTGAATTCTTTAATTTCATGTCGATCTTTCTTATCAAGTTTAAATGGTCTTTTTAAATCCACATTTGGTTTGTCAGATGAAGATTTTTTTTTCTTCAAGAATTTTTAAAAAGTTATAATAAATAAGGTAAAATCTTCATCGCTATTTGACTCATCATTAGAATCACGATCTCTATCTTCTCTAATAGATTTTAGAGCAATCAATTTATTCTTCCTTGACTGAGGAAGAGTGTGCTCATAAGTTTGGAAAGATCCTATAAGTTTTTCGATCTTCATTTTATCAAGATCTTTACTTTCTTCGATAGCGGTGACTTTAGGTCTAAATCATTCAGTGAGAGATCGAAGAACTTTTCTAACAATTTTATTTTCAGGAATTCGTTCTCCTAAATTAAATGTAGAGTTTACAATATCGTTTAATTGAGTATAAAATTTATCGAATGTTTTATCATCCTTCATACGAATTTTTTCAAATTTGACTGTTAGCATTTACAATTTTAAATTTTTCACTAATTTTCTTCCTTCGTGGGTAATCTTAAGTATGTTCCATACATCTTTAAAAGTCTTGCACATCATATGCATTTAAACTCTTCGGGAGATATGATCATAAAAATGGCATGTAGTTCCTTATTGTTCCAATTACAAGCATCAAGTTCTTCTTTTAACCATAAAGACAAAACTTTTGGTTCATTGTGGGTTGAACTTCTGGGTGGTGTTCACCCCGTTTGAGTGCTAGCCCACACTCGCTTATTTATCGATTTGATGAAGGCTCTCATACGAACCTTTCAATATGCATACTTATTCCCATCAACAAAGGGAAACACGGATAGAGATTTACTCGTATACATCTAGATTTTGGGGTCACAGATCGGAGTGAGTTTCCGATACAAAATGAAAAGGACGTATCATCCCAAATTATACAATAGTTTTAACCCCACAATATATTAGTGGAAGTAGTACAAAATTAAATATTCAATATATATAAAGAATATTTAATTCTACATGATATGAGCAATACAAGCATATAAAAGAAGACAATAATAAATAATAATAAAGAGACAATTTTTTATGATGAAGAAAAAACTCGATAACCACTACTATCGAGAAAAACTCTTAGGATTTCAATGGTTAGGGAAGAAATATATTATGAAAATTAACTTACAGATCGGGAAGTAATGATGTGCTAACCTATCCGACTTACTTCCGTTTTGTGATCCTTACCAAGAAACTCCTTGGATTTATCCGCGGCAACGAAATCAGACACCTTCCAATTTTCACGTCAATCTTCCCTCTCGAACCACTAAATTGCCACACACCACTGGAGCCCAGTGTCCACGCCACCAACATCACCACGAAGATTCACAGGTGGGAAGAAGTGTAAATGATAAATTATAATGTGGAGAGAAGATTTTGTCAATGGAGCATAATCGTAGGTGTGAAGTTTTCTCAAAAGTAGAGTATAAAAACCATAGATTGTTCAAGAGAAGAGGCACCTTATAAGTCTACCAGCATCCTTAGGATTCAAAATATAAGACCAAAATATATAGAAGTCTCAAAATAGGGTTTAAAAAATAGAGTCGCTGGAGATGAAAGGGACACGCCGCTTAAGTGCACATCGGGCGTGTGGTGGGCGCGGGATAGGGTTTGGAGAAAATGTGCCCCAGCACTTGAGCGCCAATAGGGCGCGCCCGGTTCTAGAAAATGTGCTTGGTTGGTGTTTCGGGTGCTTATCGAGCTCACGGTTTTGAAAAACTCACCTCGGTGGCACCTCCGGCACTCATCAAGTGCAGTGTGCCTTGTGGGCGCTTTAGGCGCCAATCGGGTGCAGCTCCCAGGAAAGGATGGAATAGAAGATAGGAAGGCGAAAACGTTGAGATGTGACGATGACGGTCTTTGGGTATGAAACTAATGAAATTCTTCCAAGCTGATATATGGTTGCAATTACCGAACGCGCCGACAAGAGAATAAATAAATAACTCGACACGATTACGGAATATACCAATTAAAAATATATCTAACAGACTTCTATTACTTTCCACTTTTGATATAGCTACTAACTTTACTATTCCAATCAACACCTAATGGCCATCTATAATGCTACTCGAGATTGATAATTCATCATAAAGATTGTCATTGACTAAAGCAAAATTTTGTCCAAGCCTCAATCTTTGAGCATATTCCTCGTCATATTAGGCCTCTAGGGTTACTTTATTGTCAACGACCTGCACTGATGCATTAGTTCATTATGAGCATCGTCAACCAATTTTTTCCAAAATATATATTATAAATGGCCCCAACATATTTTTCATTTACGACCTTATTTCACTTTTTGGGTAAACTTAACTCAAGGCTGTTCTAAGGAGTCTGGTGCTGGCTGTTGGGAATCGACTTTAATCAGAAGTGCGAAGGGACTCCAAATCATAATATCCAGATAGATAGTAGATCTAGTTTAAACCAGGACATATTGTTCTGGTTTTCTTTCCTGTCGATACAAGTCAAGTTGATTACCAGTTACCGCCCATGATTCACTGACTTCAGAAGAAGTTTTGTTCTGATGCTTCCTTCTATGACCATGGAACCCACATATTTTCTACGCAGCCGGCAAGGGAAATATTTAATAGTCAGCTTGATGTCTTTCCAACGTTGCCCAAACAATGTCGCATTTTCAAACAATGAAAATAAACCGTCGTACATCTTGCAATAAGAGCCAATGATAGACTCAATTTATGTGCAAGCTTGAGTGGGTGGATCTATGAAACAATAAGCAATCATAAGCAAAGGAAAGGGGCATTCAATGGCCGCTTCCGAGCATGATCCAAAGCCTTGACTCATTTTACTGCGCTCCACAAACAAAAACTAGAGGTAAAAGGGGGGCTCCTCGATACTCAAGCCACCAAAATATTCTCAAATAATTAACAGAATAATTACAATGTTTTAATATGGTAAGATTGCATGGAGAAAGAATTTGCTAAACTCAGTGTGGTGAGTATAGAGATTGAAGCCTATCCAGGCCATATAGTCTATATATTAGGAAAACTTGAGAATTTTACATAGAAGTTTGGCTTTATATCCTATGTTCCTTTTGGGCCTTTATAGGCCTTGGATTAGGGATTGATATGGCAATAGGTGAGCAAATCGAGATTTTCCTAGTGGACTCTCTAGCTATTTAGTACTATAAACCATTTGGTAGTGTTACTTGGGTGATTTTCTAAAGCAGAAACCCTAATAAGACTGATATCTATGGTAAGTCATTGATGCTAAGATGGTATGGAGATGGGCCACAAGAGGGAAGGAAATTCTTCCTCTTTCTCTCTTTAGCTTCCTCCTAGGGGCTTGCTCTCCTCTTGGAGCCTTGCTCCAGGTGTGCCCCATCTATTGGACAAGTGATATTGCTCGTGGCTTCTAATTCACTTGCTTTCACAAAGGTTCATCATTGGCTAGGCAATGCAAGCAGCAATTTCTAATTAGCTTGCTCACACAGATGCTCGCCATTGGTCAGGTGATGCAAGTGGCAGCTTTTGATTGCCTCAGCAGCATTGAGGCCCACCATTAGTCGAGCGATGCAGTCGGTGGCTCATGATTGACTCACTTATTCTAGGTTTGTATGCCTGCCCTTGGAATCCAACTAATTGGTTGAATTTTAAGGTCCAACTTCTTCCGTCCATTCACATAATTGGGTCTTCTTCTCATCTAGATCCGTCACTTTATAATATGACCTATCACTAGGCCTCAGCTTCTAAGACTACATTTCGAGCAAGTAGGCTATTATTTCCATTAATAGATGATTAACTTGTTAGCGCATGGTAGATAAGTAATGGACAGTGAACCACCTCAATTATATATTACCAAGCCTGTCAGTAACAAAGTCAAGGGAAATTGCTTGATAAACTTGGGATGGTGCTTGGCTTGCATAGAGATGATGCTTGGCCAAAACCTAGGGTTGGCACCTAGCCAATGCCAAGGTCAAGGCCTAGGCCAACCCATGGGGTGATGCCTAGCCAATGCCAGGGTTGGGACCTAGGCTAGTGTTGGAAATTACTCCCGTGAAGAAGTTCTTGTAATTGAAGAACTCAGTCGGAATAATAAGAAATTCTGGTCAACATAGTTGACATGATGGACGGTCAATGACCGGTCAATATGATTGACCGGCTGAAGGTCTAAGTTGACCGGTTTTACTGAGGGTTCTCAGACAAAAAATGACGACGGTCAACAGGGCGTTGACCGGTTTAAATGAGAAGACGGTTAACAGGGTTGATCGTCTTAATATGGTATTATAGAAGATCTGCTACGTCATGAAAGATATTGGTTGACCTGCCTATTTGAGTAACCTTGGAACTTCAAACAGTAGATCTGTCTGCTGCTGCAGGTATACACGGCCTACTGTTAAACAGGGTAAACATATGTATACTTCTTGAGAACTGTGCACGAACCATATAGTAGGGCGTGGTGATCCTTGTTGCTGCTGGACTTATATATATATAGGTGTGCAGGTATATGTGATATAGTGAGAAAAGGGCAAAAAGAGAAGTGTGTGAAGAAAACAGAGGAGAGGAAGAAAAGAAGCAGAGTGCAGTGAGGAAAAACTGTGTGTTCTGTTCTTATTTTTTGCCTCTTGTTTGTAATCACCCATCTCATACATAGTATATTTTACGGATTTAGTGTCCCATAATTTTTTCCTTTATTCAGAAGGGTTTTTTATGTAAATATTGTGTGTTCATTTTCTCCTACTTCCATTCCTTCTCTTCAATTTCCTTATACCTGTGACGGTCGGCCGCCCCATTTTCGGCCAACAAGTGGTATCAGAGAGTAAGGTTGAGAACTCTATTCTAATGGCGTCAACATCATCAAAGAATCTGTCATTCAGCGTTGAGCAGTTCAACGGGTAGGATAACTTCATCCTTTGACAAGAGAGGGTGAAAAACGTCCTTATCAGAGAAGGGATGATAAAGGCACTGAAGAAGAAGGATGAGAAGCCCGCAAACTTGACCGATGATGAATGACAAGATAAAAGAGATCTTACAAACTGTACCATCAAATTGTATTTGACGGACAACTCTCCAGGAAGTGCTTGGCTTGACTGACCCGGTAGAGGTCTGGGAGAAGTTGGAGAGCCAGTATAAGTCTAAATCTTTAACAACCAGACTACACATTAAGAAGTAATTTTGTGGCCTACGGTTGTCGGAAGGAGGAAGCTTCGAAAAGCACTTGGACGAGTTCAATCAGATATTGACGCAGATGTCCGGCCTTGACGAAGAAATTAAGGAGGAGGACCAGGAGTTGGTCTTGTTGGCTTCTCTGCCGGCCTCCTATTATCTTATTGTCACAACCTTATTGTTTGAAAAGGATATACTAAAATTGGATGAGGTTATTACTTCCCTACTCATGAATGAGTCAAGGAAGTTACAAGGGTTCTCGACGTCTGAGATACTTATGACTGAATCGAGGGGAAGAAGTAGAGGTCGTGGTCAAAAGTAAGGAGAAAAAGCCCACATCAAGTCAAAGTCAAGGTATCAAAACCTTGAGTGCCACCACTGTGATAAGAAGGGCCACAATAAAAAGCATTACTTCAAATGGAAGCGAAAAAATATGAAAAAAGAAAAAGGTGATAGAGGACGGGTAGAGGAAAAGTCCTCTGTCTTAGTGGTCACAGGAGGCGGTCTCCTGTTGACAAGTGAAGGAGATGTGGCAAATGTGATGGACGAAGAGTCCAGCTGGGTAATTGATTCTGGTGCCACCTTACATGTCACGTCCAGGAGGTAACTGTTCACATCCTACACTCCAGGATATTTTGGAATAATAAGGATGGAAAATAAAGGAATATCATCGATCGTAAGCAGAGGAGATGTTGTCTTGGTCACAAACAACGGGACGAAGCTGATGCTAAAGGATGTGTGTCATGTCCCTGATATTCGATTGAATGTCATCTCAGTCGGTCGGCTGGATGGTGAAGGTTACTGCAATACCTTCTGTGAAGGTGAATGGAAGCTGGCTAGAGGGTCTCTTGTTGTAGCAAAAGGAAAGAATGGCTCTGGTCTACATGTGATGAAGGCTTGTGCAGTAGTCGGAGACGTGAACGCTACAATCTGTAAAGAGACAATGGATCTATGGCACAGAAGGAAAGGCCTAATTGCTAGAGTAAAGGAAGAAGAACCAAATATGTGTCCTCATTACTTGGCGGGCAAACAGAGGAGAGTTTTATTTCATGGAGACTTGTCCTCTCCAAAGGTAGAGCTTCTAGATCTTGTTCACACAGATGTGTGTGGACCATTCAAAGAAAGGTCATTTGGTGGACGCCAGTATTTTATTTCTTTCATTAACAACTGTTCTAGAAGGCTGTGGGTCTACCCACTGAAGACCAAAGATCAGGTTCTTGGTACCTTTGAGTAATTCCATGCTCTTGTGGAGCGTCAGACGGGGAAGAAGCTGAAGGCCATCTAAAGTGACAACGGCGGCGAATACTTGGGACCTTTTGATGCCTATTGCCGATCACATGGTATTAGATACCAAAAGACACCACCAAAGACACCATAGTTGAATGGAGCGGCAGAATGGATAAATCGTACGCTTTTGGAGAGAGTACGTTACATGCTCTCTGAAGTAAAACTTTATGCATCCTTCTGGGCAGAAGCACTCAAGATGGTGGCCTACATTATAAATAGGTCGCCTAATAAACCTCTGATAGGTGAAGTGCCAGAGAAGATATGGACGGGTAAAGAGCCGTCCTATGATCATGTACGAGTATTTGGGTGCAAAGTATTCGTACATATCTCAAGAGACGAAAGGATAAAGTTGAAGCTAAAGACATTACAGTACGGCTTTTTGGGCTATGGAGAGGATGAGTTGGGCTACAGATTTTATGATCATACTGCCAGAAAATTTGTCCGATCTAGGGACGTAACCTTTGATAAAAATGAGACAATTAAAGACATTGGCAGGAAGGTCAAGTGTGATGATAAGCAAACGGATAAAGTAAGCATTGAAGCTGTCCGTCCGGTATCATTGGAAGGAGAGGATCATGGTCCTGAGATGGTTAAGGATAATTAAGATGAGATTATGGCTCCAGATGACACCATGGATGGAGTCATTCCTCAACCGGCCGGGAATGTCTCTATTAGACGATCCTCATGCAACAGAAGGCCGTCCGTCTGTCTGTCGCTGAACGAATATGTCATACTTACTGATGTCGGAGAGCCTGAGGACTATGAAGAAGCGATGAAGGACGACAACAAAGAGGATTGGCTAGAAGCCATGAAAGAAAAAATGAGTTCTCTTTATAAGAACCACACCTTCGACTTGGTTAAACTTCCTAAGGGAAAGAAGGTCCTCAAGAATAAATGGGTCTTCCGTTTGAAGCCGGACGAGAATACCATGAAACTAAAGTATAAGGCACGGCTGTTAGTGAAGGGCTTCAGTCAACAAAAATGGGTTAATTTTGATGAGATATTTGCTCCAATTATGTAAATATCCTCCATACAGGTAGTACTGGGCCTGACTGCTGTCCAGGATATTGAGGTGGAATAGATGGATATCCGGACTGTATTCCTACATGGAGAGCTTGAGGAGGAGATCTACATAGAGAAAACGGAAGGGTTTAAAGCTAAGGGGAAGGAGAAACTTGTTTGTCGTTTAAGAAAAAGTCTGTTCGGGTTGAAGCAACCTCCTAGGCAGTGGTATAAGAAATTCGAATCAGTCGTGACTAGTCAGGGGTACCGACGGATAACTCGTGATCACTGCGTATTTGTACAGAGGTTCTCGGATGATGACTTTATTGTCCTTCTTCTGTACGTAGACGACATGTTAATCGTTGGGCGCAACAATGCTCGGATAAAGGAACTGAAATAGCAATTTGGGCGGTCATTTGCTATGAAGGACCTTGGATCGGTTAAGCAGATTCTGGAAGTCAAAATCTTACGCAATCGAAAGACAAAAAAATTGTGGTTATCTCAAGAGAACTATATTGAGAAAGTGCTCCAACGATTCAATATGGATAAGTTAAAGCCCGTAAACACACCATTGGCGAACCATTACAGGCTGAGCACTCGTTAATGCCCGACCTCGGATGACGAGAAGAAATATATGAAAGGCGTTCCCTAGTCATCAGCTGTAGGAAGCCTGATGTATGCCTTGGTGTGCACCAGACCTGACATAGCTCATGCCATTGGAACAGTTAGCTGGTTTCTGTTCATTCCGGAAAAGAAGCACTGGTCCGCGGTGAGGTTGATCATGAGATATATTCGGAAAACTCTCAAGAGGTGTTTGTGTCTTGGAAGTAACAAGCCTCAGTTAGTGGGTTACTCGGACACGGATATGGCCGTAGATATTGACACGATCAAATCTACATCGGGTTACTTAGTGAAATTTGCGAGAGGTGTAATTTCTTGACAGTCCAAGTTACAAAAGTGCGTAGCGCTATCTACTATTAAAGTCGAATATATCGCAGTGATAGAGGCTTGCAAGGAGATGTTGTGGATGAATGAGTTCGTTCAAGAGTTCGGCATTGAACAAGAAAGATATGTGGTACTTTGTGATAGTCAGAGTGTCATTCATATGTTTAAGAACTCTTCACTTCATTTCAGATCAAAGCACATTGATATATGATATCATTGGGTAAGAGATGTGCTGGAAGAAGGTTTTCTATCACTGGACAAGGTTAGCACGGAAGAGAACGGGGTAGACATGATGACTAAGATTATACCGAAAGGAAAGAATGAGGCATGCTGCAAAATGGCCGGGCTAACAGATTTAACTTCCTCACGGTTGTGAGGGAAAGTTTGTTGGGAATCACTCCTGTGAAGAAATTCTTGTGATTGAAGAACTCAATCGGAACAAGAAGAAGTTCCGGTCAACATGGTTGACTGGATGGACGGTCAACGATCGGTCAATATGGTTGACCGGCTGAAGGTCTAAGTTGACCGATTTTGCTTAGGGTTCTCAGACAACAAATGACGACGGTTAATAGGGCGTTGACTGGTCTAAATGAAAAGACGGTCAACAGGGTTGACCGGCTTAATATGGTAATACAGAAGATCTGCTACGTCACGAAAAGGGTTGGTTGACCTGCCTATTTGGGTAACCTTGGAATTTCAAACAGCAGATCTGTTTGCTGCTGCAGGCATGCGTGGCGTGCTGCTGAATAGGGTAAACATATGCATGCTTCTTGGAAACTGTGTACCAACCATGGAGTAGGGCGTGGTGATCCTTACTGCTGCTGGACTTATATATATATAGGTGTGCAGGTATATGTCATATAGTGAGAAAATAGCAAAAAGAGAAGTGTGTGAAGAAAATACAGGAGAGGAAGAAAAGAAGTAGAGTACAGTGAGAAAAGACTGTGTTCTGTTTTTATTTTTCGCCTCCTGTTTGTAATCACCCATCTCATACATAGTATATTTTACGGACTTAATGTCCCGTGATTTTTTCCTTTATTCAAAAGGGTTTTCCACGTAAATATTATGTGTTCATTTTTTCCTACTTCCATTCCTTCTCTTAAATTTCCTTGTATCTGTGACGGTCGGCCATCCCATTTCCGGCCAACAGCTAGCCCCTTGGTGCACCTGGTGCCTGTACATGGGAGTCAGGTGCCCTGCGTGTGAGCATCAAGAGGGAGTTAAGACTCTTTCCTCTTTCACTAATCCATCTTTGTATCAATTATGGAGCATGTGTCCAATTTTTTTTTTTTTAGTTATTTCCCCAAGTGATTTTGTGGAGTTGCAATGGCAGTACGACACTGATGCAGCAGATGATGATATATCGTGCCTCATCTGGATGAGTGACCAACGCCACTTTGATCGGATATATTAATATTGTAAAGTATTATTTAAGGTAATTATTCATTTTCTCTAACTCATGACCTATAATTCATACTAACCGTACTAAGTCTACCTTTGGCACAACTTAAAATTTTTATATTTTGGATCAATGAGTTTAGGTGCATGACGTTAGGCTTTGAAGTATGCAACATTGGGCTCAGGCAAGGGCTTCACCCAAATTTTGCCATGGCATCTAGGCTTGATTCTTCGTTTGCTAGCCTAATTATGGAATTTCTCTTCTGAAATGAATCGAGTTTTTAATATCTCTTTCTTTAATCATTGGGATGATAAGCTATACTGGATAAAGCATCCTTATTGATTAGGATCATTTGGTCACGAGAGGGCATCTGCCCTTTGGCCCTTTAGCTATGTAGACATTTTCAAAGGCCATAGCATTTTATGCCATTCTCATTTGGTTTTGTCTCTCATTATGGATAGCTCTACCTAGTCCTGCTCGGAAATCATGAATTGATGGGGATGTGCTTGGCTTTTCAGAACGTTTCATTTCAAGATCCAGTAGGGGCTTACCTAGTCTGGGCACTATGGACTTAGGGGCTTTGACCTGGACGTTGACAAGTATTTTGGGTTCCCCAACTTGGGTTCCAAGGTCATGGTGCTTTGGCCTTGGAATCTTGGTTGCATCTTAGTCTGCACATCACAAGCTAGGTACTTCGACTCACCTGAACTCTTTGCCTCTAGGATCGTCTTGCCGAGTTGCTAACATGGATAGCCAACATGGTTAGATAGGTAGGGGATTGTCCGATGGGGTGTTTCCTAGTCGAGTGCCATCCATCATGCTCTGAGGTGTTTTGTTCTGCTTGAAATATTCAGATGATTAAATTTTTTGCCACTAGCATTTTTAGCAAGGACCCATTTCGGGCTACAATCCTTTCTGAGAATGATGAGATGTTAGGGAGGATAGCCACCTCTGTGATTGCTGGTGATTGCTTAATTTTCTTAATAAGAGCAATCATTCTTTTTTTTTTTTTTTTTCCTTTATATCACTACCTAGCTCCAATGTTGTTCATCGTAACGGCAGACTAATAATGGTGTATTCTCTAAAAACAGTTAACAATTTAAGTACTATTGGGGTTATTCAGTTATGGTCAATAGGACTTAGCCTACATGTGGGGCGTAGTAGCTTTCCGTGTGCTAATGTATTTGTCTCTAGGATTTCAATGATTCCTTATTTCCAAGGAGATTTTTTGGCTGTTTTGCAACTGTGGTCCCCTAGATTAGTTTATAATCATTTTACATCCATGTGGACCTAGGCTCATCCAAGGCAAGATCCGAGGATCGTGAATTTCTTGACCTTTTCGCATCTATGTAAACCTTTGTAGTCTCAACCAAGTCTCAATCCAGTGATCATTAGCTTCATGACTGTCTCACATTCATGTGAATCTTTGCAGGCTCATTTGAACAATTTTTTTCAAATGAAACATATGGTGTACTATTTTTATTACATTACTATGATGTTGCAAATATTTCTAAAAATTTGTAATGTAATATAGGACATGGCATAAAATTAACCAAAAAATAGGTAATATTTAACTTTTTTTTTATAGAGACTACCAATGTAAACTGATCGGAACGTCAATAGTGGGCGAACTCTATAAGCATCCTTAACTCGAGCCACTCTTTTCACAAGTGTACCTCCCACCAACGTTTCCGAACACAATTCACGCATCCATCTTTTCAATCACTGCATTTTACCTTCTCATCATCAGAAGACTCGTTACTGATTTGAGCGTCAGAATGTTTTCAGTGAGATCAAATTTTATCGTCAGCCGATCTCTCATTTTAAATTGTGGTGTGTAAGATCTTAAACTCGGCGGATGAAGATCGAAATTCGATAGATCGTTTGACCCAAACCTGTTTGAAGTTTGGATCCAGGATACATTATAAATGACTTTTAAAATTAAAATCCTACATTCTATAAAAGAGTATTTTTATATAGATATTACTTGTCACAACA
>JAODPA010023399.1:0-12857 GCA_025585075.1 Nepenthes mirabilis | reverse complement strand
AGTTTTTTGTTATTAAAATTATTATTATTATTATTTTGGTAATGTGTAGAATCCAAGTCAAAAGATTCACAAGCCCTTTTTGAAATCTTTCAAATTAAAATTCAAGTTTGATTTTTGCGTCACGAGTATATATTTTGAAAAGGTTTGTTAGTTGAAATCATTTACATATTTCTTACTTCTATCCATGGAATCCGTGTAATATTAAAAAACATGGCTGCGAGGGTTTTGAATTAAAACTCTTCTGAGTTGTGCCACATTTGATTAATTTCTCCCTTTCTTGGATTAATAAGTATTTTTCTTGACCAACAGCATCCTCACCAAAACCATATACTGATTGCCCGTTAAGAAATAATGATTTTATAAATAAACCTATATTATCTAGGAATAAGAAATTAGGATGAGTAGCGAATGTTGCATACATAAATATTATATTATTTACTTATATAAAAAATAAATTTTAATACTAACAATAAATGACAAAGATGTTCAACATTGGCGGTGGCTTTTTGTTTGGGTGGGTGGCAAATCCTTGACTAAGTGATCAAGTAGACTAATAATAATTCTGCTACCATGAACAACAAATTTGAAATTGAATTTCAATTCTTTAGAACTTAAAATTCATACACCAAATTTGTTTGACTACTTGGATTTTCTACGCATTTTCACTTGACCCTTCACATTTCGTGTATTGTTGCAGTATCTCCAAATATTTTTAAGACTTTCATATCGCACGTGAGAAAATTGGCCACCATAATATCAGTCTTGTTATGTCCCAGGTCCTGAGTTGTCATACGGATTAGGGAGTCTCCGGATTCCTGAACTGGGGAAAATCTCGCCGACCTCTGACCTTTATTTATAGTTTGTGTTGTATAGGTTCCAAATTTATAGAGACAGACCGGACCTGCTGGAGATTTTTCCTAATTCAGGAATCCAGAGACTACCTGATCCGTACGACAACTCGGGACCCGAGACGCAACATTGGCGCCATCTGTGAAAACGTGACGAAAAGTCTAGCATCTCCCTCCAACGTTTAACCCCTCACACCAAGATAGTTAACACAAGAGCATAAGCAAGCGCACCAATGAGGGACGCAGCAGCTCAAGCACCAGCGAGGGTAGCCATGCCAACGAGCAGCCGCAGCCTGACACTCGTCAGCTAGCCGCCGAGATGGCTGATATGCGGCTGATGACTAAAACCCTCTATAATCAAATCGTAACACAATAGATGGGGGCTGCTCCTCAGGCATCCCAGGCGTCATCCTCCCAGTGAGGAGGACGTCACATCAGAGCCCCCAGGGGCAGACCATATCGGCCTGACAATGTCGAGGCTCAGGTGGCCTCAGGCAGCAAGGCCCAAACCACGACTTGAAGACACCCCAGTCGAGATGACCAGCGCTCCCAGTCCTTCCAGGAAGTTGAGGTTATTGCCCGAGCTTATATTTTGGCGGAAGAGGTCAATGAGGTTAGGCATCCCAAACCCGTGGACCGACCCCTAGAGGGACCAAAGCCAGCCATTGGGAAGAAGAGGAATGACGACAACAACTACTCCCAGGAGTGCCAAAAGCAACTGTGGCCCACGCCGTAGCCCAGGAAGGAGTACGGGCCCATGTCCCTAACTCCTCTAAATGATCCCCTCGCCAACATCTTGATATAGATCCAGGAGGAGAAGTTGTTCAAATCGCCCAAAGCGCTGAAGGGACCCAGTGGTGGAGACTAGACGAAATATTGCCAGTACTACCATTGTCTGGGATACTCCACGGAGAACTGCCGAACTCTGCAACAGGAGATAGAGGACCTGATCCACCGTGGGCACATTAAACGGGTTGTTAAAGGCTTGGAGTAGGCCCCCGCAGCCTCGGCGGGCGAGGCGAGCAAGCCTCCAAGGAACTGCACGGCCGCTGGTGTGATCAGCATGATCTCCACTAGATCAGCCAAAAGCAGTAGGCAGGTGCAGCCCAGATAGGCTTCCGGCAACAAGAGAGCGAGGGTAGGAGATAGGAGTGATGTCATTAGCTTTAGTAGCGATGATATGGTACATATAACATTCTCCCATTCCAATCCCCTTATTGTATCTATTCTCGTTTCAGACGGTATGGTTAATTACCAGCTGAGAAAGGTCTTTATTGATAATGGAAGCTCTGAGAACTTGTTGTACCTCGATGCATTCTTTAAACTTGGATTGAGAAGAAACCAGATGAAAGCAGCCGATGGCCTTCTATGAGGCCTAGATAACGAACATGTACTTGTGTAGGGGGAGATCTAGCTAAAGATAGCGATGGGAATGTACCCACGCACTGCTACACAGGGATTAACGTTCCTCATCATCGATCTGCCATCCGTCTACAACGCCATCCTAGGCAGACTATTCCTCACTACCTTTGGGCCTGTCACTTCAATCCCTCATTTGAAGGTGAAATTCTCCACTCCATGCGGTGTTGGAGAGGTGCTTGGTGATCAGGTGATGGGACGGACATGCTATCTAGCCTGAGTTGCCCCCACAGCGTAGGACCGCATGGACAAAGACTTAAATCTTTGCGACGAAACCACGCTATAGCAAGCCCAATCAGGTGAAGCCACCGAAGCAGTCCCACTAGATCCCGCCATGCCCAACAAGTGTGTGCATAGCGGCGGCTCACTTACCACACCCAATCGTGATCGACTCATTAGCTTCCCAGGGGAAAACTCCGACGTATTCGCATAGGTCCCTGCCAACATGCCTGGGATTCCGGTTAAGGTGATGGTCTACAAACTAGGTCTCAACCCCGGTTATAAGCCTATCAGGCAGAAGCACAGAAACCACTCTGTCGAGAAGTTGATTGCCGTCAGAGAGGAAGTGAAAAGATTGCTGGATGCCATATTCGTAAGGGAAGTCTAGTACCCGCACTGGCTATCTAATGTCGTATTTATAAAGAGAGTAACGGTAAGTGGCGAATGTGCATGAACATTACCGATATGAACAAAGCCTATCTTAAAGATAGCTTTTCGCTCCCTTGGATCGATCAGTTGGTGGACTCCACGTCCGAACACAAGCTCCTGTGCTTTATGGACACTTATTCAGGCTATAATCAAATTAGGATGGATCCAGATAATGAGAAGCACACCTCCTTCATGATCGACCAGGGAATATACTGTTACAAGGTCATACCCTTTGGCCTTAAAAATGCAGGTGCAACTTACCAGCACCTTATGAACAGAATGTTCGAGGCCCAAATCAGAAGGAATGTGAAACTATACATTAACGACATGCTTATCAAGAGTAGAATGGTCAATGACTACGTTCGAGATCTCGAGGAAACCTTTTAGGTGCTCTAGGCCCATAGGATGAAGCTCAACCAGGCCAAATGTGCATTTGGGGTAACCTCTAGAAAATTCTTAGGCTTCATAATGTCCCTGCGCAGCATAGAAGCAAACCCAGAGAAACTTAGAGCCATCCTCGGCATGAATCCTCTGCAAACTGTGAAAGAGGTCGAGAAGCTCACAGGGCACCTAGCCGCCCTATCGTGGTTTCTGGCCAAGTCTGCAGAGAAATATCTACCATTCTTCAAGGCACTCAAAGGAACCAAAGCTTCCAAATTTTGATAGACGGACGACTACGAGGAAGCATTTTAGGAATTGAAGATGTATCTTGTCAGCCCACCTTTCTTGAGTTTGCCATCGGCGGGCGAGAATTTGTACCTCTACCTGGCCACGTCAAACATGGTGCTAAGCTCTGTACTCGTCAGAGAGAACGATGGGAGACGGCAGCCTGTGTACTACATGAGTAGGGTATTGATGAATGTGGAAGCTCGATACCCGCAAGCAGAAATGATCGCCTTGACCCTCATCTATTCTGCATGGAAGCTAAAGCCCTATTTCCAGGCACACCAGATCGTCATTTTGACCAATCAGCCACTGAAGTCTATCCTCCAAAAGCTGAAAACCTCCGAACGACTGGTCAAGTGGGCAATAAAGTTGGGTAAGTTTGACGTGGATTTCCAGCCACAACCGACACTTAAGTGTCAGGGTTTAGCAGATTTCATCGTCGAAGCAGCGACCCTGACTCTAGATGTCCCACACTGCCTGAAGATTATGAGCTCACCGAACACTCCCATGTGGAACCTGAATGTTGATGGGTCTTCCACTCAGACAAGCAGCAGAACCGGAGTTGTGCTCAGAACCCCAGACGGGACGGAGATAAAGTTCTCAATAGTGCTTACCTTTTCTGCCACTAGCAACATGGCAAAGTACGAAGCCCTCCTAGTAGGACTTCGTCTTGCCAGAGAATGCTCTGCAAGGGCATTGGTTGTGCGTAGTGACTAGAAGCTAGTGGTCAACCAGATCTAAGGAGTCTTCGAGACATCATGCCCTCAGCTCGCCAAGTACTTGGGCAGGGCGAAGGCCAAAATCCGGGCATTCGACAGCTTTGAGATCGAACACATCCCCAAGACTGAGAAATAGAAAGCCAATCAACTGGAAAGAGAGGCTGCTGCCAGATCCCCGGAGTAGTACGCCAAAAGTATGCGGGAAATCCTGACCTTGCCAAGCGTGGATAGTTCGGATCATGAGGTGCTGCAGGTCAACGAACGTGACAGCTGGATGCCCGATATTGCAAGTATCTGACGGATAGGATGTTACCAATGGATGCAAACGAAGCAAAATGGATCAAAAAGACAGCGGATAGGTACGCGATCATCGATGGCAAGCTATACCAGCGGGGATACTCAACTCCCTACTTGAAGTGCCTTACTCCTGCGGAAGCCAAGTACGTGCTGAGCAAAGTCCATCTCAACGTATGTGGCTCGCACGTTAGGGGAAAGAATCTCGCATTCAAGATTATGCCGTAGGGCCTTTTTAGCCCACGATGAGGCACGACGCCCTGGAATTCGTAAAGAAATATGAAAGCTATCAAATTCATGGATCCATGGTGCACCTACCCCACACAGAGCTACATAGTCTTCAGTCCCTTTGGCCATTCGCGCAATGAGGGCTCGATAACCTCGGACCTATGCCCTTGGCCTCCGAAAAAAGAAAATTCCTCGTAGTCCGTATCGACTACTTCACCAAATGGGTAGAAGCCATCCCTTTGGCACAGATCACCGAGCAGAATGTCACGGAGTTCATCCGCTGGAACATCGTTTGCTATTTTGGGATTTCTGAGGTCATAGTGACCGACAACGAAACCCAATTTATCGGCAAATAATTCACTAAGTACTGGGCATGCATATGTATTAGGCTGATCCACACATCTATGGTATACCCTCAAGCAAACAGGCAAGTCAAAGTCACAAATCGCACACTGCTGCATGGATTGAAGACCAAATTAGAGGACGCAGAGAGCTCCTGGGTTGACGAGTTTCCTTCTGTGCTCTAGTCATATCGTACGACCCTGCTAGAACTGACACAAGGGATGTCCTTCAATCTCTGTTATGAGGTCGAAGCGATCGTCCCTGTTGAAGTGGGAATTCCCTGCCTGCGGGTCAAAAGCTTTGACCTAACCACCAACTCCTAGAGGCTTAGGGAATACTTAGACCTGCTCCTGGAGGTGCGCAACGCAGCACGCTTAAGAATAGTATCATATCGCACAGTACTACAATAAGCGGGTGAGAGCGCGTCCGCTGGAGGTTAGAGATCTGGTCCTTCAAATTGTAGAGGTAGCGGGAAAAGCCGCCAAGAACCAGCTCTCTCCTGGCTGGGAGCAACCGTTCTTGGTCACAGCAATTCTCCGGAACGGGACGTACAAGTTATACACATAGGATGGCAAATTGGTCCCACGGACCTAGAACGCCGCTAACCTTAAAAAAATACTACCAGTAAGTTTTCTCCGGACCCAAGTATGACACACGCACGTCATAATGAATGCTTGTACATATTATGTGTTTCAATTTAATAAAATTGATTGTTTTTGCTATTTTGTATGATCATTCATATGAGTGTTTGCATGCATGACATTTTAAAAACAAAACGACCTAAACTGTCCCTAAGTCAGGCGAATCCTCATCCTTCCATAAATAAGAGACTTGGTCCCATGCCAGGTGGCCCAAAAGCGGCTATATCTGAACCTCGACCCTGTGTTGAGTGGCCCGTAGCGGCCCGAAAACCTTGGCCCTACGCCAAGTGGCCTAAGAGCGGCCATGTTCAAAATCTCAACGCCGCATCGACTGGCCCAAAAGCGGCCACACTCGGACTTCGACCCCACGTCGAAAGGGCCCTAAGCGGCCCTCCACCTTGGCTTCATGCCAAGTGACTTGAAAGCGGTCGCACCCAAACCACGGCTCAGTGCCGGGGGGCTTGTGTGGCCCCAAAAACTTTGGTCTCGTTCCAAGTGACCCATGCAGTCAAAGTATCTAGCCTGGGGGCTTCTGAAGTTCCCCAACATGCGGCCATCAAAACCTCAAGGGGTAAGAATAGTAGGTGTGCAACGACCATCTCCTGAAGAAGAGAGCACTCTTAGTCTACAATGATCGTGGGCTAGGGCTATGTGTACAAAAGTGACGATGCCTTGAATGGGGCTGAGCACCTAAGACAGGTATCGTGTGCAAAAAGGCCTAAGACCCGAAGTCTGGTTGCTATGGCATGAAAACCCAACTAGCCCTTAGCGTGGCTTCACAAGCTGGCGACAACGTCTACTCTACTGGGCTGAGCTTCCCACTAAACGTGCAAGATGTGATGACCTTCATTGACGAAGGACAAGTACAGTGCAAGAAGGCATCGGATTGGGGCCTTGGTGACAATAGTTTCACAGCTTAGCCTCCAACATATGAGCAAAGATTCAAAAAGCTACACCATGTAGCCAAAAACATCAAGTGCAAGAAAAAATGACGGCCTTTCATTTATCAAGGACAATCAACTTTACAGTGCGGCATTATGCAACAGAAAATACAAGTGCAGTGATAGCCCTACGGGGCCGATGGCTCATCCTCTCCTAGGAAGTCTCTCAAGCAGGAGCTATCAGGGACCCCAGCATTCCCTGGATGCAAAATACCCACAGAAATGTCTAAAAGCGTGATGGAGATGATTAGGCGACACAAGCAGATACCATCCCAAAATCTGGTGTCGAATGCGAGGCGCACTTCTTCTGAAGTGAGCCGAAGCCTGAGGTCAGTAGTAAGGCGAGACACATCATTCACCAGGGTAGAGGTCCATCCCCTCGGTCACTCGGCCTCCTACCTCAGCTGCCCAGTCTCCTCCGTAAGTCATTCGCCCTCCTCCGCCAGCCGCCTACTCTGTGCCCTCAGTTGTTTGCCTTCCACTGCCAGCCACCTATTTTGCTCCTTTACCTGTTTGCTCTCTTGCATTAGCCACATAACCTATTCCTTCAGCAGCTCGTTCTTGTCTCTGAGCACGGCAGTTTCAGCTTCCGCGTGCTGTGCCATCTCCTGCCTAGACTCTTCCCTAACCTGAAGAAAGATTAGCATACACCGTGTTGAGGACAACAAATGCCTTAGGGACTTGCAAAAGTAAGCAAAAGGTCAGTAAGCCTCAGAGCTCCAGTTTATGGAAAAAAGCAAGGGCCAAGATGATCGCACTTGAGCGAAGAGTGCGGCCGCGTGACTAAGCCTGCCTCCTAATGTCGGCATGCTGGGGAGCTCCAAGTGCCCAGCAGCAACATTCGTGGACTAGGGAGCATCCGGAGTCGCAGGCAGTAAGGAAACGCTTGGGGGCTCCGGCTTCTGAACCGCCTTCACTGCAGTGGACTCTGGGCTCGAGCCGACAAAAGGTGGACTTATAGCCTGTCCAGCTACAACTTCATCCGCAGTAGCAACACTTCATTGGATGCGCACCTCTAGAGGCACTCTGCCAAGCGATCCCCTAGGGCTCAAAGCCTGAGGTGACCCTGGCGTAGACTTCGGAATGCCGGCCTCCTCCCCTTCTCCAGACGCGGGCGCGCCGACACCCACCATTAACACGTCCTCTACGGCCGCCTCTGGCCGCTTTGAATCGATGAAAGGACCTGCAGGGGATCCCCCCAGAGCAGAGCTCCACCATGGGAAGTTCGTACTCAGCCAGCGCCACAGTCAGGATCAGTGAGTGTTCAGCCACTCCCTCTAGCAGACATGTGTTTGACACTCGCTCCAAAGTCGAGCACAAAGTGTGCGTAGTAGGCTCTGCCGCCGATCTTTGCGATCTCCGGGTGGAGGTGCCACTGGCCTCCCACAACCTCTTCAGGGGAGCCTCCACCTCTTCCTCCTCCGATAAGGTCTCTAGCAGTGATACACTTCCCTCCGAAAGACCCCTCGACGCCTCATGGATCACGATGGTGTCAAACTTCTTCTTCTCTATGCCAGCGATCAACCATCCGGACTTCGGTCCCCACCTAGCAGCCTCAAAGGTATGTGAAGTCAAATAATGACCCTGGATGGAGAACGTCTTCATCTCTGAATGGATCACAGCGATAAGTTTTGCCGAGTCGCTCTTCTCCTCAATGGTCACATTCTTGCAAAAATACTCAGGGATTGGACCCCACTTGTTGGAGAGTTCCGAGTCCGAGGGCTCCTACAGGAAGAGGAATCGGTTCTTCCAATTCTTCACTGAGTCAGGATTGGTACCCCTGAAGTGAAAACTAGTGCAATGAGACATTGAAATCCAATCATCGGACTCAGTGAAGCGGAAGGTTACCTTCACCACCTTCACATCGAACATGCAAGCATGAAGGCGGCCGAAAACGCACAAGGTAACCAGATAGCGAATAGCATTTGGGTGAAGCCTTGCGATGGGAATGCGCAATGCGTCGACAAGTGAGTACAGCTTGCATACCATGGGATAACGAAGCCCTTCCTTCAAATGATGCTCGTAAACTGTGACGAAACCCTCTAGAGGGGCGTTGGCTTTGCCAGGGGAGCCAAGGGCAAGGTAAGCGCAGTCATTGGGGATCCCGTAGTCCGCCATTAGGGTAGCGATGATGCTCGCTATCAGGATGGACCCAGTGTTGTTGACCCCGTGGCGGGCAACGCGAGAAACCCGAGAAGAAGGAGACCCTTCCTCTTCGCCATCGCTCTTTTTCTCTCTCTAATCCAAAAGCCTTCGACACAAGGAGCATAAAGGAAGCAAATTTCATTGAAGCGTCGCTTAAATAGGGCATGGGGTGCCAGAGCACGGAAAAGCTCAAATAACGCCTCCGCTTAATGACCCGGCCACGCGCCTGCTCAGTGGGAGCATCGCGAGTCCTAAGCAGCAGCCAATGATGGCCCCTGCCAGACTGCAAATCGACGTCACTTCAGCCGCCTGCTAGATTCTCGGCTGTCACACCTACATTTAATGTGGGAATCTTGACCACCAGGGACGGCAATGGACCGTTCAAGCATCGCAAGCGACAGAAAATAAATGGTACAGTTAAGTATTAAGTTCCATTATGTGATTCATTAGTAACTCTTTTTTATAGCAGCCTACGGCCACAAGATACAACTAACAGCCCCTTCCAGGCTCAGAAGTGTCCGGGGTTGGATACTCTATCAGGTCAGTGCGCACCAGAGCGTTGGACTTTCGAGAGTCCAGGATGCCAACGCAAAAGTTTAGATCCTCCGGTGAGACTGGTCTCCGGTTGAGACGAATGCCATCCTAGAAGCTCCTTTCCAGTGCAGGACCGACGTCCTCTAGCAAAAAACTTGACCTCAACTTAGCACTCATCCACGCGTGCTCCTCTCCGAACCGTTGCCGTAGTTGCTCAAGCTCCTCTTAAAGAGCCAAAATGCAGTCTCGAGCCTACATATTGGTGGTGGCGAGCCTCATAGCCCTCACCTCAGATTCTAACCCTGCTCGTTCAAAATGTGCCGCACGAGCCTGAGCCTGCTCAACTGCGCTGGTCGTAGCCTGTACGCGGACCTCGAAGTCCTCAACTGCACGACCAACTTGGTGGAGCATGGGATCCACCTCCTTGGGCCGGCGACGCTGTGAAGAGCCAGGAGCCCCTACCCTCTCAAAACCAGGGGGTGCTCTTAGGAACCGCACTGGTCCTCCAACAGAGGCCTTCGAACGGTAGCCTTCGGTAACCACCACGTCTGGTTCAACCCCGCTGTGAATCCCCGAAGCGGAAGTGTCCCTCATGGATTCTCCCTAGGATGATCCAGATTCAGAAGAAGGGGAAGATGATCCCTCCATTGAAGTTGCATCGCAAGAAGAGAGTAAAAAGAAAAAAAGAAAAAAAAATTTCGGGCGCAACTAAGACTGTGCACACTTAAAGCGGAAAGAAAAAGGGCACAAAGGTTTGGAGGGGGGATTGGATCCTAAATAATCGATTCCACACTGCGTGAGTCAAACTCCCAAACTAACTTTCAGATCCTACCTCCTCAGCCTTCTCAGGCAGCAGAAGTAAGCCACCTGCTATGGTGCATACAAGGAGCCACGCCTCTCACCAAATGCTCATCAACTCACCACCCTCGCATAGGCGCACTCCCACCACACATTCTGCATATTACTGTGCACTTCTAAGCGTGCGCCCTCTTTCCATTCATTACGGAAGGTCACTAACTTGGGCATTGGAGTGTTTCCGATGAGAGAAATTCCACCGACCTCTGACCCTTGTTTGTAATTTGCGTTGTGTAAGTTTCAGGTTCATAGAGACGGATACCAGACTTGCTCGAGATTTTTCACAGTTCAGGAATTCGGAGGCTCCCTAATTCGTATGATAACCTAGGACCTGGTGTCATGAACTCGAACCAAGCAAATAAATTTAAATAATTAACTATAATTTCTAAAATTTAAATTTTCAATTAAATTAAATAAATAGTACAAAGTCCTAAAATTCGGGTGTGACAAACCAAATATACAAGACCCGACAAATTAAAATCTACACAGGACCTGATTAGATAACCGTCCGGATAAAATAAATACGATCTACTCTACAATCATCGTAAGAGAGGTAATAATCCGACCCAAAAATCATAATCAAACATAACACAATATGCGAATTATTTCCAAAATATAACAATAAGCCCATATCCGGTGAATTTCATAATCCAAATATATCAAATATCAATTTAAATCATGATAAAACTGAAACTCACCAAATCGGACGAATATCTAATCGATCACGTTTTTTACTCCTGCAATGCATCCGAATATTTTACTCTGAAGGGATCAAATATAAAAAGTGAGCCTAATACTCAGCAAGTATCATATCTAGACAAAATGAGTCCAATAAATAACAGAAAATGTCAAATTGATGAAAATTCAGTCAAATTACAAAATAAATCTAAATCACCGATAAGACAAATCAAACCAAAATCTAAGATCTAAATTACAAAATTTAATGATAGCCTCGTACTCAAATTAAATATTCAAATCAAAACAAATGTCTAAATTTTAAAAATAGTTCTCGTTGGGACGTATATATATATATAAATATATATATAACCAAAACAGAGGTGATCCGGACTAATTTCAAAGTTGATGTCGATCCAAATCCAAATCCAAGTTCGAGTCCAAGTCCAAATCCAAGGCCCGATGAGTTTGTAATTTGGGGCCGAATCCGATAGTCGAATGATCCAATAGCGTACGCAAAAATCGAAGGAGCACCATGACAGATAATCCAATGGTCCAGATCAAAACATATAATATAATCATTTGTACGAGACATACCAATGCCCAACTATGGGCAAAATCAGCAAAACTCAAATCCAAATCCAAAAATTCATGTACAAATAAAAGTCCAATACCAATCAATACAAAAATATAAATTATATACCAAATTTGGGTTCTGATTATTTAAAAACTAGTTTGAGAAATAGTTATATATAATATCGATAACCTTAGGTCAAAATCTATGTACTCTATACCCATAGAGAAGGTTGCTCACTATATTTTGCCACCCGCGACTTTGGGTGCAATCCTCAAACTTGTCAGATATATTACGACATCCGAATATATTATAAAGTCAAGTTAGAATAATCAAATGGGAAGGGTCACTACTACAAACCTATCCCACCGGAAAAAATGGATTTCCAAATAAATCTCCCTATCGGGAGTTGGGCAGAATATCCAATGTCCAATTCCAAATGTAGTGACTACAACATGGCACATGCATACGACTGCACGACCTATGCAAATTTCGTATACATTTTCATATACATATATTGATATAAATATATACAGTGTCTGATAAATTACTCAGATTTTTAGAAAAATATTAAATCTTTTAAAATCAAAAAACCCAGTTTAAAATACCCAAATCATCCAATGAACTACACATGCATGTTTAGAATAAATAAATCAGGAGTATAAACATACATTCATGTTAGTAAAAATTCTAAAGTGTCTAAAATACAGTAGATATTAAATCAGACCAAAGTGGGATTTACAGATACTTGTCTTAACATCATACTTTACCGATCTGAAGAAATGATGTCCCAAAACACCCGAATTGGGCCTCTCTCTCTTGTCGTGCACGCACTGCCCACAGTTGCCCTTTCTCTCTCATCTGTACCGCTTCCCGTGCACTGCTTCCGTCACTCAACACCACCGGCCAACCTACCGCCATGCCGACCTGTCACCGCCGGCCTTGCCGACGTCATCCCATAGGCGCCGATGCCATTATTTTTCCGTCACTCTCTTGTCGCGTGGCTGCCATGCTCAACCCACATTCTCCCTCTCTCTGCGCGGCTTTTGACTTAGGAGCTCACCCACAATCATCGCCAGTCACTGACAAGCCACCACCGACCGCCATTAACCATCACTACGTCATCATCGCACGCTGCCGCTGCTGCTGACATCTGCGATGACCTCATCGAGTGCTGATTTCTCTCTCTCTCTTGTGCGATCTCAGCCACATGCCACCGTCATCGACCACCACCGCACGGCCTCCTCTGTGTGTCTCCACCGCCAACGACCCACCTCCTCTTCTCTTCTCCATTGTGCGCTGTGAACGGCGGGCTGAAATCCTCTCCT
>JAODPA010023388.1:0-12858 GCA_025585075.1 Nepenthes mirabilis | reverse complement strand
TTTAATCCTTTGGTTGTATCAATACTTATTTTTGCTAGATTTTGTGACTATCAGCTAAAACAAATTTTTATTAATATTGAAAATTCAATAAGTGTTCTCTATCTTGATGCATTCACTAAGCTAGGGCTTAAAATTAATCAAATAGAACCATCAAATGATCCACTGTATGGGCTAGATAATGAACTGGTCCAAGTGAAGAGAATCATAAAACTGGAAGTTACATTGGAAATATATCCTAGAATGGCCCCCATATTTTAACCATTAAAGGGGATTTTGTAGAAACTTCAAATATCCAACTGTTT
Source organism: Nepenthes mirabilis (assembly GCA_025585075.1). Taxonomy (NCBI): domain Eukaryota; kingdom Viridiplantae; phylum Streptophyta; class Magnoliopsida; order Caryophyllales; family Nepenthaceae; genus Nepenthes; species Nepenthes mirabilis. The sequence goes on along the minus strand of JAODPA010023388.1, from coordinate 12,556 downwards.
GATCAAGTGCTCCGTTGAGTTAGGCGAATTCAATATATAGTTAACAACATGATCCTTTATAAAGGGTCAAGCATTTGTAAACTTTTTATTGTTGAAATGACAGTTCCAATTTCAAAAGAGAGGGACAATCAAATGGAATTAACCATTGAGAGAATATCTCCTACATGGACGTTACATGTTGATGGAGTATCATTGTAATTCGAAAGTGGAGCCAAGATAGTATTAACAACACTTGAGAGATTTGAGATCATATAAAAGATAGCGTTTAGGTTTCAAGTCACAAACAATGTAAGTAAAGATAAAGCTCTGCTAACTGATTTGAAGCTGGCAAAGGTGTACTCCGCTAAGAACCTAGTCATTTATAACTACTTCATGCTAGTATTCAATCAAGTGTAAACTAACTTTAAATTATCCAACTCGGATCTAGCAAAATACCTACATCGAATACGGGGTATCTTGACATTCCTCAAAAAGGTTGAAATTAATTATATCCTAAGAAAAGATAATTGGAAAGCTGATTGACATTCCAAGATGGTGGCATCTGATTGTCTGAAATCATATGCTCGAAATATGAGAGAAATACTTCAAAAATCAAGCATAGAAAAGTAAAATAAAATACTCTTAGTATCCAACAAAGTAACTTGGATGACCCCTGCTAGAGGCACCTTAAAGATGGAGCATTTTTGGATGACCTGGTAAAGGTGAAGTGCATTATAAAGACGATCAAAGGGTACACTCTCGTGGATGAAACATTCTATAAAATTAGCTATGAAGTTCCTTAAATGTGTTGCTTAACTCTCATGGAAGCCGATTACACCATCTACGAGGTGCATCTCGGTATATGTAGAACACATATAGGGGGTAAAAATTTAGCCTTTAAAATTATATAGTAGGGCTATTATTAGCCGATCATGAATAGAGATGCAATGAAGTCGTCAAGAAATGTGAGAATTGTTAAATCCACGGTAATGTATCCAGGCAACTTCATACAGAACTTCAAACTTTGCAGACTCTCTAATTATTTGCACAATGGAGACTAGACATATTAAATTCATTTTCAATAGCAATCAGGCAGAGAAAATTTATTATCGTTGTGGTAGATTACTTCATGAAATAGGTAGAAGTATCCCCATTGACCTAGATTACATAACAGAAAAATAAGAATTTGTGTGCCAAAATATAGTCTATAGATTTAAAATGTCGAAGGTCATAGTAGCCAATAATAATACCCAATTTTTAGATAAAATGTTCATAAAATATTGAAATAGCCTAGGGATTAGAATGGCCTACACCTCAATCTCTTATCTCCAAACAAATACGTAAGCAGAAGTTACAAATTGGACAATAATGAATGGTCTGAAAAGAAAGCTCGACTAGGCAAGAGGCGTTTGGGTAGATAAACTTCTATCTGTTCTGAGGGCTTACCAATCGACTTTAAGAGAGCCAACTTGAAAGACACCATTCAACCTTTGTTTTGGGACAAAAGTAGCAACTGCAATGGAGATTGGATTGCCGAGTGGAGAATTTTGCTCCCAATCAAAAATTTCAACTCTTGAGTTAGAATTTAGATTTTTTACGGGAAGTAAAAGATACGACACGTATTCGATCGGTAACCTATTAGCAAAAAGTCACGTGATACTAATAATAAGAGGGTGAAGCTGCAAACTTTTGAGGTTGGCGACATGATATTAAGGAATATTGAGACAATTGGAAAGCTAGCCTATAGGAATAAACTATCCCAACTTTGGGAGGAACCATTTATAGTATTGGCAATACTTCGTAATATGGCGTATAAGCTACGTGCTTAAAATGGGTAGCTTATTCCTTGAACTCTGAAAACTCTTCATCTCCAAAAATATTATCAATAGTAAGATTAACTTATAATAATAAACAATGTTCTAACCTCCATCTTGGAGTGCTTGTATATAATTACACAACCATAGAAGCATCAATGTAAAATTGAGATAGATGAACAACCTCGGTATCTTAGCTATAATGCCTATCTCTAATCAGATGCATTGGATTCTAAGGCTGCAAAAAAAGATAAATTTTGAGTCAAAAATTTAAATGACAAATTTATGACTCGGAATTGAGGTCTTGAATGGTACCCCTTGGGACGAGTATCCCTCCCTGAGAACATAATTCGGTGGTGATCTTATCGAGCTAGGACTCGGGATAGGCAATGACCTCCAACAAGGGATGGGCAATGGCCTGTGATACAGTGGAGTCTCTTAACTTGGGGCACATTGCGAAACCTCTGAATTCGTTGAAAACACAAAATGCAACAAAGAACACTGAGAACTCTTTAGTTACACCAACATTATTTCCTGCAGTGGCAGCAGATACAAAAGTTGGTCACTCGATGCTAGATAGCTTGGCTTGGCATAGTTGGGATTCCAAACTCAACAATTATATGAGCATCAACTGGATCATTTTTATTTAAGGATTGAAGTTGAGAATCATACTCTTCTATCGAGGTGTTAGTAGGAATCCTTTCTTCCAAGTTGAAGGTAGGAATCTCCTTTAAGAATGAGGTACTCGAAGGGGTGAAAATTGGGTTAGACACATGAGAAGATCCATCAGCACTCCTCTTAGCAATATCAGCACATATAATATCAATACTTCTAACAACCTTATCATCATCTAAATGAGATTCTAGGATAGTAGCTGTCACAAATTCAGACCGATTGATATCAACATATGGAGGAGAGTCAATAAAGAAGCCACCCCCCTCTTTTGGCATGTCAGCCATGGCCTCTCTACTCAGAACGATATACTAATTGACGCTCTTTGAGGCATTTTGGATTAAAAAATACCAATTCTATGTAGTTTGGCTGTGTTTTCCTTGATCAGATTCATTCGAGATTCAACCTCGAAGCTCTCGTTTTTAAGAATCAAGCTAGAAAACACACAATTGATGTCACTCCAATTATTAGTAAGGATCCAATTTATAGGAACCTTAATAGAAAAGAATCTATCTTTCTAGTTCTTTATCAAGCCAATGTTCCCTCCACTAATTTTAAATCCTTTACTAGAGATCAAGGATATCTAGTTACTTTCCAGATTGAATTGGAAAACTATCTTGATCATCTGGCATCTAATATAAGATCCTATTGATGGATGAAAAATACATAATTTTACAATATATTTAATAGTATTCGGGTAGAGATGGGTAACTAGGATTTTTAAAACTTTCATTATTTCTTCAAATTTTCTAGTAAAAAGAATTCAGAGGCCATCCTTTAAATAGGCTTAATAAATGGCAATAAAATCATCCTTTGGATAGTAAGCTCTCTCATCAGCTGAAAGAATTTTCGATAAAATAGCAAATGAAATATCATACAGATCATAAATGTCCAACATGGGGTCCATGAAAAGGCAAGAATAAATATTTGTGATGCCTTTTGAAGTGTTTTGTGGAGCCATAGAAATCAGGACACGTGTAAAAATAAAAAATTTAGGGCTCGAAAGAAAGATGAGATAAAAATATCAAGCAATTTGTCATAATACTGATGGTGCCACAAAATCTCATTTCTCTTTCAAAACTAACAGTGACAATGATGTCACTATTTCTAAATTGATGAAGTTAATGGTATATCCAATTTGCTTCTAAGAGATAGATTTGATTAACTAAAATAATTTGAGGTTATTTAATTAATGGTCCATATTTGTCGAAAGTGCTCGGCTATCAAAAGCCAAACTGTCAAAAAATCATTGTCCACATAATGAATGAGTGATTTCTTTCTAAACAACAATCCGAAAAATGCTAAGATATAAAAATCAATAATAGAATTTTTTTTTTTTCATTCAGGTAGTTTTAGTAATCTAAATTTTAGGTGACATACAATCTCATGCGAGTAAAGAATAAATCCAATGAAAGGGACAAATTAACAATTGTAATATGAGTGCGAAAAATAAAATTTCTTTTTATCGATACTTTTACATACATGGCACATTCTTACAAAATAGCGGCTCAAAGGAAAAAGAGGAAAAGAAACAAAGATGCTATCTAACAACTGAAATTTGAGGAGGAAACAAAATGCTTGTCTTTGTCGAGTAGTATTAAAAAATGTTATGAAACAAGAGATGAAAGACAAAGAACCAATTGATTTATTTATTTTTTGAGCAGGCCTAGCCTCCTTGATTGTCTATAGAAGAACGGAAAGGGTCATTAGGAGAGAGGGACTTAGACGTGAAATTACCCATTTTAGGATATTACGTAAAATAGAAAAATTAATATATTTTTTCATATAAAAGAAGGTAACTAGGACAAATATCAAGAATGTCTTCGGATGGGTGCGAAAGCACCTAAGAGAAGTCTTTCTTTAGATCCAGCGAGTAGGAATTTCGTCAGATGTTCGCTAATTGATCAAACAAGGAAAGTTCTCTATTTATAGCCAAACAAGGCAACAATACGAGGTATTTTGGAACGAATCAAGGTAGTCAAATGGTCAAAAAATAGTTGTCAATAAGGTAGGGAATTGGATTTTGATTGACAACATAAATCAATTATCAATTAACATCGATTGGGAATCTTTCGGGAAGGCACATGCGAATGAGTTGTCAGATGTACCGTGTAATTTTCCATTTTGATATACTTAAAGTTTGAATTCAATTTCTACGAAGGAGGGGCTAGTGTTGGATACAACCAAAAATGAGATCGATCCAGCTCAGTGAAACATGGGATCTATAAATTATAAGCTTGTAGAGGAATATCAAGCAATTGAATTATTTGGCCCGAAATGAAAGGATGGGGGAGCTTACAGCCTATGTGCCATCCAAGCATATGTGCCATCCAAGAAAACTTCAATTAGCATCCTAGTCAAGCCAAGCCCATGGGTGGTGGGGCTTAAAGCCTTTTTCTCTGAATAGCTGCTAATGTGTCGGGCTGAGCAGGTTATGGCAGCAGTTCACGGCTTGAATTAGCACCATGCGAGATTCAAATGCCTCAAACCATCATAGCGCACGGTTAATATCAAATAATGGCCGTGCCAGGCACGTGCAATGGCCAACCGGTGGGCTAATTATTTCTTTAAAATTAAATAATACACTTAAATAATAAACAAAAATAAGTACCTCTTTCTATTGACCAAATATTGATGATATCTAAAATATAAATTACAGTAGAAAATTATAATTAAGAATAGTTATTTATTTACTAATTTGTCCTTACTAGCAATGCCATTTTTAGATGACTAATCTTCTTCGCTGTTTTGGAAAGACTATTTCACTGAGCTAAATATTAATAAAATTCACGGCCACTGGCAATTTTGACTGTTATCAATTCGACCAAAATTAGCAAAGAAGATCTTTCTAAAAAATCTGCAAGTTATTTTGATTTTTGAAATATGTCAAGTTTAGAATTTCTCAAAACTAAAATAAAAGGGATTTTGACATCTGCTGCATAATTTAAGCCTTTTTTTTTTTGGGTAAAACGTACTTCTAAAATTAAATAAAAAAAACAATCTGATGAAAAACCAATTAGAAAGAAAAAAGGATCCATAATAAAATGAACATGATTATTTCTGAAACATCAGCAAGGAAACGTTAATTAGCGCAGGAAACAAGAACAGGGAAACTCAAGTCCATGTTTTTCAGAAGCAATTTCTAAAGCAAAAGGTGCGGCTTTCTACGGGTTCATGGACCAAGGCCAAGGCATGAAGATCCTCTGAGTCAAATGAGAGAGACACATACCGAGTTCCAATTGTTTAGGCACTCTTCTTCACCATCACAGATTTGATAATGTCAACAAACTCCGGCTGAAAGAGACATATGACAGTAAGAGCATCATCTTAAATTTAAGAATCAGAATTTTATCATGATAACTTCGACTGTTAGGATTATAACACCACGTTAGAATGTGTTGCACATTTTTTATATAATATTTATCATCTAATTTACAGGGATGAAAATTCTTACCATCAGGATATAAGAGAACTTTAAAATGAGAGTGCTTTCACATTGTGATACAAGTTCAGAGGCAAAAAACTGTTTAGTCACACAACAAAGTGAAGGATGCCCTTGAAGATAAACCACCTTTAAGGAAGCTCCGCCGACCAAAAATGCATCCACATCTGGCTGTGCTGCCAACTCTCTGCAGTTGGCTCCACTTACTGAACCTGCAAGGAACAGGCACCCAACTTAAGTCGACAATCACCTGCAGAATGGATAACAAGAAATAACTTTAATTTTTGAACTCTCTGAACTGGATTTAATTAATTTCTGTGGGATCTGTTAGAGTTCTCCTATACTTCCAATTATGGGGATTTCATCTTAGCAACATGAGCTGGTACAATGATAAGATAAATATAGCACACCATAATCTTAGCCGTCTAAGTTGCTTGTTTTAAGTATTAATTTTTTCACTTATATGACAGCAAAAATTTGTGAGGTGGGGGACCCATGTCTTGAACAAGTTAACTTGTTTGATATTCTGCCGTCATTGATTCACCAAGAAGATTTGAATTCCTCTTGGATGTTCCCTTTTAGGCCCCACAACAAACTCTTGCAAATTGCATGATTTGTTGTTCAAACTCGCTCATGTCACGCAATGAAATTACTCTAGGTTTTATTTTTCTTAGAAATTTAAAGAACATATGAATTGTGATCCCAGAGCCATATAGGATCCAATCATCTATCCTGAAAGTACTTAAATTTGCTCACACAACTGTAGAAAGAGTGACTGTTTCATGTTAAGCAGATCATAACTCAGCTATTGTTGCTGCTAGTAGAGATATTAGAAGGTATTTTTTGCATAAATCCCAAAAAATAGTAGCCCAATGCACAAGACACTCACTTCATATGTATGGAGACGGCCAGATATATACAACTTTAATTCTCAGATGTAGAGATATTACTTTCATAGTTTAAACACATGACCTCTAAATTATAATAGAACATTAGGCTCATTCTTGGTTAGCATAAATCCCAATGCATAATAAAGATACAGGCAGTTAAGGTGAACTGGCTACTTCAACAGCAACAAAGGATAATGTCTTCACAATACCATGCAATGTTCACTCCTCCCAACTTAATGCATGTAAAACAAGTTCTAGGACCATGCAATGTTCACTTCAACTAAACATAAGTTAAATATTTCTTATATTGAGAAGCAAAATTCAATTGTTATCAGATATTACAAAAACCCTATCAGACATAATAAGGCATGCATCAGGGAAGGCTCCTCGAACAAAAAAGGTCATCACAGTTGCTTAGTAATAAAAAATTCTCCACTAGACATGCACCATAAGGTTATTTGACAAGAAAGATTTCCTCCATTACTGACCAACCAAAGGAATGAAAAAAACAGCCTCCATAGAAAACAAAGTTATCTGCTTTTTCATACCTGATTGATGGACATAAAAAGTATGAATATGGACAAAAGAAGGAAAAAGACAATACCTCCATAGATAATTCTGGTTGATGCATTAACTGCAGGACTGACATTCTCCTTGAGAAACTTCCTCAGTTCAAAATGAACCTGTCACAACATATCCTAAATGGCATGAGCTGGCTATGCATTAAAACAATCTCTAGTGCATCTTCATTCTCTTCATATTTGGTTTTCAGATAGGTCAACCATAATTCATATGCATTTCTTTCAACTCAAAATCCTCTTCATCACTCATATGTGTACACATGATTTAGAGAACTTTAGAAAGCAAACCAAATTCAACAACCAAGCTGTTGTGGGGGAGGGGTTTGTTATGACCTTTCCAAACATCAAACTCCTTTATCCTCCTAATGGTTGAGATTTACCCTTATAATATGGAATGCTAAGATTAAAAAGCATATCAAAATATTGTCTCAATCTTTATCTTTCATCACTTACAAAATGATTTCAACTATTAGAAGGAGAAGAAAGCTTAATGTTTAGAAGTATCATAATAAAACCTCTAGTACGACCTTGGACTTACTTCCTGAGCTTGAGCAGGGGTTGCAACCTTTCCAGTTCCAATGGCCCAAACGGGTTAATATGCCAAAACAACATTGTCCCAGTTTGGTATTCTCTCCGTCAAAAAAAAAAACCAGTTCAACCAATGAATTAATAAAGGAAAAATATTCATCCTTACACGAATAGGTTAACAAATGAAAATATGCTGAAGTACAAATGCGAGGATCTGGAAGAAGAATAACTTAAGGGAACCTCACATCCACAAGCTGGCAAATCTTGGAAAAACATTTTGCGAATAGTAGTGTTTGTTTTCTAAAATTTAGATCTCCACTTATTGTGCTCCCCAAACACAAATCCTACTAACTGGATATGCAACAAAACCCAAATTAAGTTTTTTGCTTGCTAAATGCGTCTGAGGAACTCATAGCTCACAAATCAATAGCTTGTACTACCCACAAATATACTTTCCCCGACCCACCATCTTGAACAAGACAGAAGTTTAATCTCTCTTTTCACCATCCCTCCGATTCCCCATGTTCTCACTCAGTCACTCCATTGTCGCCTCTACAACCATCGATAAACTTCACTCAGTCTCACTCCCTAGCCCATCATCATCGACACTGTCACACCGTGTCAACACAATCAGGCAAATACATGTTCATGACAATTCAACGCCCAATGTCTGTTCATGACAATTCACTTCCAAATGTTGACATATTAAATCCCTCCTCTGCTGCCAAATCTGAGACAGAACCATATAACACGGGGCTATAGATTCCCACCATCAAGTTGGCTCCCAAAATCAAATGAGTCCAAGATGACAGGCCTTCCTTTATAGTACAAAGCCCAAGAATGTACTTCTACAAATTATATAGATCCACTAAATTGATAGTTCTTGGAAGTTATGATCTTTGCTCTCCATGAATTTGAAATAAAAATTTGCATTAGTTTCATATGAATTCATCAGACGCTACATATGGTGGGTGATGGTTGGGAGAACAGAGAGAAATAGGAGAAGAAAAAAGATGTAAATTGATGGAGGAGGTGAGAAAGCCAGTGAATACCTAAACTATTCAGGATGCAAAAGGGTGGAAGAAACATAGGAGATTAAATGGGCTAGGCTTTCTCTAACTTCTGATGGCAAGGGCTTAATCAAAACACAATCATTTTGTGATACGTAAGTAGTGATTTACGGTGCTATAAAGCGCTTGCCATAATGAGCACTTCGTTACTGATGAAATAGGGTTGCAAAAGAAATTAAGGGGATTTTCACTAAAAGAAAAAATAGTGGGAATTCTTTTCATCATTCTCAATAAATTCTCATGGTTGGCTATCTGAATATGAGGCATTGTCTACCTGCAATGGCTTGTGTCTGAGCAGCAACAACCTCCATTGTAGATCCCGATTCTTGCTGCTCTAGAGTCTCACCAATGCAAGCAATCACATTCAGGCCTTGAGAGAGCGCATATGCAACCATGTCTCCAACAAACTGCAATTGGCAAATAAAGAACAGGTATAGTGAAAGAGACATTCATGTTTGTCAACAAAGATGCAATACAGCATACATGTGAATACAAACATAGTACAAGTTTTGAAAGGACAGCACTTACCTCATTTGTTTCATTTAGCAAAGATCTTCTTTCAGAATGACCAATAATTACATAGAAAATACCCAGATGGACAAGCATTTCAGCACTGAGAGAGAAACATAGGGCTTCACATCAGTAACTGAGAATTAACAGTGCGTAGCCAGAGGGCATCAACATGCAAGTGAAACAGGGATTTTTGTTTAGCTAATACAAAGAAAAGAGGGCACATCAATTGAGAATTTAGCTTTATTCTTCAAATTCTAGACAACACTCCACATTGTAGCATATAAACTTTTAATCGTCATATTTGCACCAATCACTCCATTTAGGAACAGGAATGCCAATTGTCGTAGACAAAAATTATCTGTAATTATTTCCAACTATGCAGACCTTTCTCCCACATGCATAGGTCTGTTGATATGCATTCTGATTCTTGAAACATTAGCTGCTTCCAAATCATAGAAAATCATTGTTGAAGCATGGAAATAAATTCTCCTACGAGTGAGTTAGATTGTCCTCATCATGCAGATATGCTTAATCAGATACTTGCATCTTCTTTTAGAGCAGTCCAAATGTGGGAAAATTAGGAAATGAAACATAATAACAGAGGGCTTGAACAGCCAGCAACGGAATGCACAACAGATAACAAAACCAATAAATCCATGTAAGAGTTTGCCAAGAAGGTTTGCAAGCAAAAGCTTTTTCACCAAATTGAAAACCCAAAAAGAAAAAGAGAGACTAAATCGGCTAACACCTAACTTCACCAGTAAAAGCACCGCCCTTTCAAGCCCAGCAATTTTGTGCCGCAACATGGAAATCAGATCTTAATAAACTTTTTACTGAAGTAAGAAACACAAATGGAGGGCTGATAACCACCTCTGCAACAAAGAAACATATGAATCCGCCAAAACTAGAAAATTCAAGTTCCTCTCCTTCTATTTTTTTTATTAAGAGGATGAGCCTTAAAATAATGGTAATATTGCTCTATTATAACTTGAGATCACATGTTTAAACAAGGAAAGCAACCTTCTTGAATTGCAAGGGTAAGGCGATACAAATCTGTATTGGGTTTGGTCACTTCCTTATGGGTAGCTCAACAAACGGACGCGTCATCGGAAGATCGCACATGACTTGTGTGAAATTCGAAGTGATGTAAACTGGTTGTAGCAAAGGCCATAGAGACTGATTTTCCGGAGTGGGCAATTGTTAGAGTAGCTAGGCAGGGCTACGAGCAGAGCTAGCAGGGCTAAGGACGGAGCTGAGCAGAGCCAAGGGTTGCAGGGTGGAGCTAGGCAGGGTTGCAAGAGTATGGTCGGCCGACGGCCGGGTGGCAGAAGCTTATCAACGGGAGGTTGACCGGCTAAGAGAAAAAATCAATCAACAGGAGTTTGACCGATTGAGAGAAGAAATCAGTCAACGGGAGGTTAACCGGCTGAGAGATGAAGCCGGCCAACTAAGCTAAGATGAGGCTGACCAAGGACACTAATGCAAAAAGGCAACCAGGCAACGCCAATTCAGAGGAGTCGACCTATCGGAGCTGGTAGATGACTTTACAGAGTGGGCACTAGGTTATGAGGAGTAGCTTGTAGGCATTTTAAAGCAGACAGTTAACTTTTCAAAGTTGGTAAACTTTGTAGAGTATACGCTGAAAGCAGATAGCTGACTTGCAGGGCAAGCGTCCAAGCCAGCTAAGCATGAGCCTTCTAGGGATGTGCGGGAACTGGTAAAGGCGCAGAAAATGATGTGACAAATCATCTAAAAGATCAAACCAGGTAGGCAGATGGGATTTAGAGCAGACATCATTATAAAGCGCACCAGGTGTTTCAGAAGAAGGTGTGGCAGGTGGTGCGGCAGCACAGCAGTGGAAAGGAGAGTGGAATGGAGTAGAGTGCGGAAGGGAGCTCTCATCGTTCGCTATCTGCTTCCATACTTGTAAAATCAGTGAGCGGAGAACACCACTAGTGAGAGAATGAGAGAAGAAAAACAGAGAGAGAAGAGGGAAGGAAAATTACCTTATTCTAGAGATTGTTTTTCTTATTTTGTTTCAAGTGTTTTGCTGGTATTTTGTCTCGGGGGTTTATGTAACCAATTTTACATAGTGGATTTGCTTTTCGAAATTTATCCCATGATTTTGTCCTTAATTGAAAAGGGTTTTCCATATTAAAAACGTTCTACATTTTTTGTTCCTTATGCCTACTAAATTGGTAGTTGACGGTTGACGAGGGGTTTGGGTTTTCCACTATACTGGGTTGTGTATGAATCCGGGTGTCCAACCCTAACAATTTGATCATCTATAAAGCAACCAATGCAGAAAGTCTCTTTCACTAGGAAGCCCTTTATCCATTCAACTTGAAGAGAGCTAAACAACAGCCGCTCAAAAAGTTATTTGTTGTGCATTCAGAAGAGCCGGGATATGCATATGATGAAAATATTCCCTGATTACGTATCAAGGAACTTTGGTGTAACCTCAATTTCTCCAGCATCTTTGTGTTTATCAAAAATTAAGAATTCCAAACCTGTTTGTGAGAAGAAACTTCTAACATTTTCTAAGATACCTGGCCACAAAATCACCTCAACAATTATAAAAATTTATTCGAGTCTACTGAAAACTAAGAACTGCCTTGTTCTGACAAAATTCCATAACTGTAATTGAAGGGTGCACTTCATCGGCAAATCACCCCATTATCAACACACGCGCGCGCGCGCACACACACACACAATAAGACGTAGGCCATACTCACCCACATCTTCAGACGGCACTTCAGCTTCATTTAATGTGGTCACAATCTTCTTTGCCACCTCAGTTGTCCCGTTCTGAAAACAACAGATTTACATTAAGATTCATGAACAACGGTGGAAAATTAGCTAAAAGCATAGCCCAAGTATAATAAAGGGGCACACAGCAGGAAGAAACATGATAGTCAACAGTATCACTGAGTCCCCAAAAGATGCCCCAGTTATGGCATGAAGAAGCTAAGACTAATTTAGTTCCTGACTTCAAGAAGCATTAGGGTATATTTGGATTAAAGAAAATATAAAGGAAATGACAATAATAAGGAAAAAAAACGAAAAG
>JAODPA010023377.1:0-12858 GCA_025585075.1 Nepenthes mirabilis | reverse complement strand
TCCATACTTTCCAGTGATCATTGTATTCCTGGTCCTGCAGCATCAAAGAGTAATATTAGATGTTAAAATCCATCATTAACTGTTGAATCTTAATGCAGGTTTGGGCCGTATTGCTGGAATTTTATCTCTTGAAGTGGATGATCAGCATACTTCATTTGATTCACTTCTTCACATTGGATCAGAACTGGCAATGCATGTAGTAGCAGCCAAGCCATTGTTCATTACCAAAGAACTTGTTTCTTCTGTTTCCTTAGAGATGGAACGGGAAATTCTCAAATCTCAGGTATTGAAATCAGCTACCTTCCCTGCAGCTAAGCAAAACAACTTGCACTTTTTATTTCCTGCATGCATTGGTTATTTTACTCTTAGCATATGTGTATAAGACCTTAACCGTATTGTACCATGGTGTTCTGGGCATCAAGAAGAGAGAAAATCTAACAAAGAAAATCTAATAATAGTGATAAGATTGTGTTATGATGATGATGGATAGTGGAGGTGCATATCATTGTACGGATGTCTATGCCATGTCTTTGATTATAACCTCATGACTAGAATGCATGTCCACAGAGGCACCATGTTCTTTTATAACATATTGTAGGTGATGCCATTGAAACTACATGGTGCAGGGGATTATGTAGTTCTCAATTAGGAACCGTAAACAATACTTTTGGCTCTTTGAGTTTTGGTTCATTTATCTTATTGAATTACTGTAATCTTACGTTATCTTCTGTCCCAAAGATAGCTATAATTAACAGCTTTCTTATGTGCTATTCTGTTTGATGTCTTCTAGTTAGAGAGCATAGAATTTTCCATCTTTCTGTAATTTTATCATAATGCTTACCCTTGCCATTTTTTATCAGCATTCATGAGACTCGAAGGTGCTGTTGTGCCTTAAAGAAGCATTTTTTCTCAGTAACTGAAAAAAAAATTTTAAAAAGAAAGAAGCATTAATTTGAACAATTTGTTAGGAACATGTCAAAGTTGTCCAAAAGATCCTTCAGTCATATTTGTCTTCCCCACACTCTCATGCCATTTCCCTTTATTTGGTGCTAGTTATGCCATTCTTGTAAATAAAGTGCATTTTTTAATAGCTAGTGAAGACCAAAATGGAAGTGTTGTTTTTTAGTTTCTTTTAGTTTGAATATGTGGTTGTCCATACCCAAAAAGCATAATTGATCATCCGTTTTTGTTTATTCATCTCAGGCAGAAGCATCTGGGAAATCACAGATGGCCATAGAGAAAATAGTAGAAGGACGTTTGCAAAAATACTTGGAGGAAGTCGTTCTTATGGAGCAAAAGTTTGTTGTTAATGATACTATGAATGTAAAGGTTAGCGTTGACACACGGTGTTAGAAATCATATTTTATTAGCAAAACATGTAGCCTCCATTTGTTTGGCGGCAGATATTTTTTTTCCAAATAGAAAATGTTTTCCATGAAAAATATCTTCTTGACAAAGTTTTCCATACTTCCATGTTTCTATGGAAAACATGTCAAAGAAAATAACCATCATATTCTTTTTTGATGTTTGATGCCTACCAAAATTTGGATCATCAGAGAAACTTATTGTCATTAACAATGGTGATATTTCCGGTAGTGATACTTTCGGCTGTGATGTCTCTGATTGGACCAATGGAGCAGGAACCATTCTAAGGGCCATCCCACAACCCTGCAGCTCAGTTTGATTTGTTACTTCTTGTACAGCTGGCATCTGGCCGCCTCACAAGGAAACAATCATGCCCACCTTGGCAATTGGCATCTGCTCTAGAAGGCAAGCCAGCCAACGTGGACAGAGGGGATCGCGCCTTCCAAAGAAGGAAGATCACCCTCTCAACCATAAAACGAATCCTAGGATTATCATCCAAGGCAGGCTTTCATTGACGCTTTCATTGATGCTTTCATTGAGGCTTTCATACGCTCTCATCTACGCTCACTTTTACGTATTCAAGCGGACTGAGAAATCTTAAGTGTTCTGAAAACGAGCTCTCTCTTTGCAGCCAAACTCTTAGAACCATAAACACGGACAACCTCTAAGGCAACAAGTGAGTCATCACGGCCGTTTATTGCCTTTCCACCTTTCAGATTCAAGAAATGCCTCGCGTCTCTCTTACATTTGGAAAAACACACTCTTTCCCTCTCCCTCTTTATCCTCAAGCTTTTCTGTTTCTTTCTTTGAAGACTGTTTGACTGATTTGAGCGTCGGAGTATTTTCGGTGGGATTATATTCCGCCGATACGCTGACCTCCTGCTCTGCTTAGTGGTGTGTAGGATCTAACTCTGGGAACGGAGCCGGAATCGCAACGAAAGGACCACCCGAATCTGTTTGAAGTTCGGATCCAGGGACGCATCATTGGCGCCGTCTGTGGGAAGCGTTTACAAAAAGCCTACCACGAAAGCTGCACAATCTCTCTCTGTCATCGTCTAATTCGACAATAGTGAACACGAGAGCCCAAGCTAGCGATCCCGCTAGAGAAGCTGCTAACCCCGAGCAGGATCATGCTGCTGATGTCCTGGTCAACGGGGCCACAGGCGGAGTTCCACCGCCTTACTTTCAACAACTGGTGGAGCAGATGTAGGCCAACAACCGCCTGCTTCAGATACTTTGCCATCAGAATGAGCCGCGACAGGAGGCGGCTCCCCCAGTGGCCATCCCTGCCCCTGCCACCAAAAGGGGTGGCCAGACGAAAAAAATGCCGGCCAAGAGGCCTCAGAAGACCGGAAACAATTCGGCACCGGCGTCCTCTTGCATTTATGGCCAGAACAGGCCAGCAGAACGCTTCCGGAGCACGTCCTCGAGAGACAGCCCAGAGTGAAGAAATCCTCGATACTCTCTGGCGGAAGACCACTACACTGTCCAGGAGCGAGCCTCCGGGACTGTAAGATCCACTGGAGGTAGTAGCAGACCGGCTGCTGAATCCTCTAGGGACAAGACAGAGTTGAGGGATTACCTCAACTCCAAACGATCAGCCAACGCCACTCGCGCCGATCCGCGAGTGGACCAAATCTGGTACCGCGTGTTCCAGAATGACGAGCGCGCCATCGACTTGGACAGGTCTCCTTTCACTGCGGAGATCCTGAACCGTCCGATCCTAACGAAGTTCAAGATGCCATCTCTTGACTCATACGATGGGAGTAGTGATCCGGCTGACCACCTCGATCACTTCCGCATCAATCTGAGTCTACAAGAGCTGGAGGACTCAGCGATGTGCCGCTGCTTTTCGCTCACCCTGAAGGGAGACGCCAGAATCTGGTTTCATCATCTCCCTTCAGGCACTATCGGTAGTTTTCGTGAGCTCACGGATCTCTTCCTGGCTCGGTATGCCTCGAGCCGACGGGAAGAGAAGCAGCCGTGGCATCTCTCCCACATAAAGCAGAAACCGGGAGAGAACGCACGGCGTTTTCTGGATCGCTTCGTGGCGGAGGCCAGAAGGATCCCCAGGATTACTGAGGAGATGAAGTTGGGCAGCTTCATCTCAGCGTTGACTTACGGTGACTTTTTCAAACACCTGACCTACAAAAATCCTCAAATATTTCACGAGGCGGAATCTATCATCAGGGTCTACGCTGCAGCAGAAGAGGCCAATGAGGCAAAACGTCGAGAACAGGCGGATCAGCCTCGGCCGTTCCCCGGGGAAGGGAAGAGAAAATTCACTGGCGGAGAACACTCCTGCCAGAAGCAGCGCTAGACTGGCCCCCAGAACGCAGAGACTACGGGCCCACTACTTTCACGCCCCTGACGGACACTTGCGCCAATGTCCTCATGCAGATATGCGGCGAAAAATTCTTGAGGTGGCCAAAACCACTAAAGAAGGACTTGGGAAATCAGTCCAAGTACTGTGACTTTCACCGCTCTGCTGGACATGCAATGGAGGATTGCAAGACTCTGCAAATAGAAATTGAGGATTTGGTCCACAGGGGACACCTCAACAAATACGTCAAGGGGGCTGGAGCGGTTGACACAGAGGGGCAGGAGCCTTCTCCGCCCCGGAATAGGATCGCGGCGGGGGTGGTCAACATGATATCCACCTGGCCTGCCAAGAATCCGGCAGACAGCAAGGAGCAGCGGACTGGGAGGAAGAAGCCGCGCACAGTAGATAATACTATTAGCTTCGGTAATTGTGACTCAAATCATGTAATGTCCCCCCATGCTGACCCCCTTGTAATCTCGGCGCTCGTTTCAGATGGCAGCATGGACTACCAGTTGAAGCGAGTCTTTATTGATAATGGAAGCTCTAGGGACTTGCTCTACTTGGATGTCTTTTTTAAATTAGGCCTAAAAAAGAATCAATTAAAACCCGCTGAAGGACCTTTGTGTGGCCATGACAATGAATCGGTGCTCGTTCAAAGGACAATTCAATCGGAAGTCACCCTGGGCATCTATCCGAAAACAGCAAGTCGCATACTTACCTTTCTAGTAGTCGACCTGCCCTCCATTTACAACGCGATACTAGGCAGGCCAGGGCTAATGGCGTTTGGAGCGGTTACGTCGATTCCGCACCTTAAAATAAAATTCCCAACGCCTTACGATGTCAGAGAAGTTCTGGGCGACCAGGTCACTGGGCGGACCTATTACATGGCCCGATTGCCCCTGGCGGTAGTACTAAGACAGTTGGAGGACTCGACCATCGAGACGAGGCAACCCTCCAACAGGCGCAGCCCGGCGAAGCCACGGATCTGATCCCACTGGACCCGGGGGAACCAGATAAGTGTGTCCAGATCGGCGGCTCACTCACCGGGCAACTACGCGATGAGTTAATCGCGTTCCTACAAAGGAACGCAGACCTTTTTGCTTGGACACCGGCAAACATGCCTGGAATCCCGGCAGAAGTAATGATCCACAAGCTGGGCCTCGATCATGACCGAAAGACGGTCAGGCAGAAGCGGAGAAACCACTCCGTCGAAAAGCTGATCGCCATCCGAGAAGAGGTGAAGAAGCTGCTGGACGCGGGCTTCATTAGGGAAGTCCAATATCCGGACTGGCTCTCTAACGTTGTCCTCATAAAGAAAAGCAATGGGAAGTGGCGAATGTGCGTTGATTTCGCCGACGTCAACAAGGCCTGTCCCAAGGACTGTTTTCCCTTGCCACGGATTGACTTACTGGTTGAATCCACGGCTGGACATGAGTTGCTAAACTTCATGGACACCTATTCGGGATATAATCAGATTCAAATGAGTCCAGAAGACGTGGAGCATACCTCGTTCATGACGGACCAAGGCATCTACTGCTACAAGGTGATGCCCTTTGGACTTAAAAATGCTGGCGCGACTTACCAACGGCTGGTTAACAAGATGTTCAAAAATCAGATCGGTCGTAACATGAAGGTCTACGTCGATGACATGCTCGTTAAGAGCAAGGTCACCAGCGACCACATTTGCAACTTGGAAGAGTCGTTCGAGGTACTCCGAAAGCAGCACATGAAGCTGAATCCTGCTAAGTGTGTTTTCGGGGTGGCCTCCGGCAAATTTCTGGGTTTCATCGTCTCCCAACGAGGGATCGAGGCAAACCCCGAAAAAATCAAGGCGCTCGCCGATATGGCGCCACCACGAAACGTGAAAGACGTTTAGAGGCTCACGGGGCGACTGGCAGCTCTGTCCCGCTTCCTCACGAAATCTGGCGATAAGTACCAGCCCTTCTTCAAGGCCCTGCGAGGAACAAAGTCCAACGGGTTCCAATGGACGGCGGACTGCCAGACTGCTTTCGAGGGATTGAAACAGTACTTTGCCAGCCCGTCATTGTTGGTGTCACCAATGGGCGGAGAGGTATTATACCTCTACTTGGCGGTGTCAGAAATATTGCTCAGTTTTGTCCTTGTGCGACAGGATTCAGACGCACAACGGCCGGTCTACTATGTGGGCAAAATGTTGACCGGCCCAGAAACTCGATACTCGCTCGCAGAAAAATTGGCCTTGGCGTTAATATTCTTCGCGCGAAAGCTAAGGTCATACTTCCAGGCCCATCGGATAGTGGTCCTCGCGGACCAGCCTTTAAAAACCATACTCCAGAAGCCCGACGTTTTTGGGCGATTGGTCAAATGGGCTATCGAGTTGGGCGAGTTCGACATCGAATTCCAGCCCTGGCCTGCCGTGAAGGCACAAGCGCCGGTTGACTTCATTGTCGAAACCACGACCCCAGTCCTCGATGAACAGCCCAAAGAGACTGCAGAACTGCTTGTTGGAGTCCCGGAATGGATACTCCACGTAGACGGATCGTCTACGGACACGTGCAGTGGCGCTGGAGTTATCCTTGCAACTCCCGACGGGTTTGAGATGAAGTACTCATTCAAACTCAACTTCCCGGCAACCAACAACGTTGCCGAGTACGAAACCTTGTTAGTACGCATGAGACTGGCCAAAGAGTGCTCCGCCATGAAGCTGGCGGTCTATAGAGACTCCGAGCTCATCGTTAACCAGATTAACGGTTGCTTCGAGGCAAACAACCCGCTCTTAGCCTAGTATTTGGCCAAGGCGAGGGAAGCCATCGGGGCTTTGACAAGCTAACCCTGACTCACGTTCCTTGAACGAAGAATTGGAAGGCGGACCAGCTGGCCAAGGCCGCTGCTGCCGAGAACCCAAAGCAGTATTCGAGGGACATGCGGGAGATCCTAAACGCTCCCAGCATTGAAAAATAGGAGGCAATGCAGATTTTCGAGACGAAAAATTGGATGACGCCTTTCCTTAACTACTTGGCTAACGGATCACTCCCGGAGGACTCCGAAAAAGCCAAACGGATCAAAAAGACAGCCGGCTGGTACACTGTGGTTGGCGGACGGCTATATCACCGTGGATACTCAACCTCATACCTCCGCTGCTTATCTCCCGAGGAGGCGGACTACGCGCTAAGCGAGATTCACCTCGGGATCTGCGGATCACACGTAAGCGGGAAGAATCTGGCATTTAATATCATGCGACAGGGCTATTACTGGCCATCGATGAAAAAGGACGCGCTTGAATTTGTGAAGAAATGTGAAAGCTGTCAGCTTCACGGCAATCTTCACCATCAGCCGTCCGCTGACCTGAAGTCACTTCAGGCACCGTGGCCCTTCGTGCAATGGGGGCTCGATATTCTCGGCCCATTTTCCATCGCCACAGGGCAACAGAAGTTCATCATAGCGGGCATCGACTACTTCACTAAGTGGGTCGAGGCAGCGCCGCTGGCAAAAATCACAGAACACAATGCCCTGGAGTTTTTTCGCCAGAGCATTGTCTGTAGGTTTGGTGTTTCAGAGGTCGTAGTGACTGACAACGGGACCCAGTTCTCGAGAAAACGCTTCACTAAATATTGCGCCAGCCTTGGTATTAAGCTGGTCCACACTTTGGTGGCATACCCCCAAGCCAACGGGTAGGTGGAGGTCACAAACTGTACGCTGCTCCACGGGTTAAAAACTAAATTAGAGGACGTCCGGGGCTCTTGGGTTGATGAGCTCCCTTCCGTTCTCTAGTCTTATCGAACAACCCAGAAGGAACCATCGCGCGAGACACCCTTCAGCCTCTGTTACGGGACTGAAGCGGTAATTTCGGTCGAAATCGGGCTCCCGAGTCTGAAAGTGGAGACCTTCGACCCACTGGAAAACTCCCAGAAAATCAGGGAACACTTAGACTTGCTAGAGGAGGCCCGCGACGCCGCCACAATACGGACAACAGCCTACCAACACCGAGTAGCCCGGTAATACAAGAAGAAGGTAAAAGCCCGGCAATTCGACGTTGGTGACTTGGTCCTGCGTGGCATCGAAGCCACAGACAAACTAGCCGGCCGCAACAAGCTCTCTCCCAACTGGGAGGGACCTTTCCTTGTCTCCGCTGTCCTGCGAAACAGAGCGTATAAACTCTGCAACCAGGACGGAAAGTTGGTCCCACGAATATGGAACGCGACCCACCTCAAGCGCTACTTCCAATAGGGAACCCAGGTACGTACTCGCCCGTCTATGTGCATTCATTCGCATGCTTGTGTAATTGTGTAAAATAAGAAGTTTACTTAGCATATAGGATCCTAGGTCTTGTATGCATTTTCTGTGTTTGCCTTGCAGGTTTACCCGACCTAGACAGTCCCTAAGTCGGGAGGGTCTTCACCCTCTTATTAGACCCTGGTCATCCAGGTGGCTCGGAAGTGGTCTGAAATCCTGGTCATCCAGGTGGCCCATGAGCGGTCTGAAACCTTAGTCATCCAAGTGGCCCATAAGCGGTTTGAAACCCTGGTCATCCAGCTGGCCCATGAACGGTCTGAAACCTTGGTCATCAAAGTGGCGCATAAGCGGTCTAAATCCCGGTCATCCGGGCGGCCCAATAGCGGTCGTACTAAACCTTGGTCATCCAAGTGGCCCGATAGCGGTCCAAAAACCTTAGGGGCAAGTATGGCACACGCGACAACCTCCTTTCGGGGAGCAGTAACGTCAGTCAACGACGGTCGAATGGAGGAGTATTTTCTCCTCCAGCAGTGGTTGCCCAAGTCACCGCTTGTACGGCACCACCAGGTTGGCTAGCACGGCCACCTGCCTAAGTTTAAGGATTCAGCTCCTTGAGCAACCAAACAGCGTTATCCGGCCAACCAAGTTGGCCGCCTGTTGCAACAACATAAACATACAGAAAGCAATAGAGACAATGGACACCAAATTGAGAAAAAATTTCATTTTATTGCTCAAAGAAATCTAGTACATTTTACAAAAGCTCAAACAAAAGGAAGAACTAAGAGGCTACAAGGCTGGCGGACCACCCTGGCTGTCTCGGGGATCTCCCACTAAGTCCTCTTTGCGCTGCGCCGCGCGGTTGTTCTGATTAATAAGTTCGACGGGGAAATTGGAATTGATCAATCGTGCAACGCGCTGCCCAATATTGAGCCCCTCCAATAGCCGGGCGTACAGAACGCCTCCGATCTCATGGGGGCTGACCCGAGTGGCCAACTTGTTCTCGGAGGATGTAGCTCGATCGGCGATCCGCTTGTTGTTCGCTTTAAGTTGATCGACCTCCTCCTTCAAACGAGCGACCTCAGCCCCCAGTTTGGCGTTCTCGGCTTCCGTACCCGCCATGGCAGCCTCGAGGGCTGCCACCTCCTCACGGTGCTCCCCTCTTGCTTCTGCCAGCTCGGCGTCGAGCCAAGCGATCTCTGCATCCTTGTCAGCAATGATGCGATCCCGTTGCTCTACCTCGCGGGAGAACGCGGAGGCTAACCTCTTCGCCTGAAAAGCAAAAAGCCAAACGGTTAGTGATAATCACACAAAAGGTAAGCAAGAGGGCAGCCACAGGGGTTATACCTCATGTATCTTCCTCACAGGCCCTTTGGGCCTGGACTTGGGACGTGGACCAGACGGTGGTGGACCGGCGGCACCCTCTGGGGCAAGGCTCGCAGCTCCTCCTCCAAAATGCGATCCAGGAACTCGTTGGACTCGCTGGCGGCAGTGGCAAGCTCCTCTCTTGCAGCCTCTAGAGCAGCGGCGACAGCAGGTCCTTTGCCTTTGGCTGCCCTCGGGGCAGCTGCTGAAGAATCAATTCTCGTCGACGACTCCATAATAAAAACTTGAGAGCACTCAGGCACGTCGCGAGTTGGCTCCTCCGCTGACCCTAACCAGGCAGCGCCTGGGATCACCTTTGTCACCGGTTGAGCCAAAATGACGCCAGCCTCCCCGGGCCTGTCCTCAATGGTCCTCCCCACTCCGGCAGTGCTGCCGGATCCGTCGCAGATCCCAACAGCCACATAGTCAAAATGCGATGAAGACGAGGAAGGCGTCTCCGTTACCCTCTCGCACTCCACCTCCGCGCGCCCTGGGTGGATGATCACCCCCTTGGACTCCTCGGGGTTCATCCTCATGATCGAAGGGCTGGGCTTGTGAGTCGGCGATGGCGGCCCCCAATTGACCTTCTTGGTCTTCGCCTGGGAGACCAAGAAGTTCCTCCTAAACTCATCGGGATTGGCTTGAATGGCTTTTGTATGCCATGCATAGGCGGCGAACTCCGCCGCCGACGGCGTACCAAAGTACGCCTTAGGAACCTCGCCCCATTCTTTCGCAAGGGGCCACTTCTCCCCTACCTTCACGAAGAAGAACCGATTTTTTTAGTTCTTCAGCAAGTCATGAATGGCCTTGTTAATCTTTATGCCCGTCCGAGGAGAGAGTGATATCCACTCGTTCCCCCGGTTCAATTTAAACAATACCCTAACGCCGGACATCCTAAACCTCTGATCGAGCTTTCGTGCAAAAATACAGAGGGTGCAGATATACCTCACGGCGTTGTCGTGAAGCTGGGTGTTTGGAACGCACAAGGCCTTCATGATCGACTCAAACTCTGATGGCAGCGGCAGACGGAGGCCGCTCCTCAGATGAGCCTCATAGACGGTGATGTATCCCTCCGGCGGGGCAAAGCTTTGTCATCCTTGCCCGGAACTCTCCAGGCCTCCTCCTTCGGGATATTAAACTCAACACACAACGCCTTAATATCGTTCTCTCTCAACACATATGAGAAATCCGCCACAGAAGCCATAGCCAGAAAAGGGTGTTAGTTTTCTCTCAAGGCACTTAGCTGGAGAACGAGAAGGAAGAAGGTGAAAGTCTGATGGCACGAATGGGTTTGAAACTCGGAAATGAAGACTTAGGCGCCAAGCCAAAAAACCCCTCATTAAGAACGCCGTCTGGGCCGCCACGTGTCGCCTCCCTACTTGGCCCTGCAAAAGGCGGATCTCTGGTGCATTAATGGCCAGGATCTCCGTCCAACCAAAGGGAGACACGTGTCGCACTCTGCCAGGTAAACTGGCTAATGGCCACGCAAGGCTCTTCCAGAATTGACCAGAACGGTCAATAATTCTGGTACTCCGGAATTGATTAGGACGGTCAACAATTCTGGTGCTTCGGAATTGACCAGGACGGTCAACAATTCTGGAATTGACCAGGATGTTCAATGATCCTGACCAAACATCTTCCACATCTCTCAGGAAACTCCACGGGATCCTCAAACACCCAACGTAATAAGGGGCATCCCATCATGAACATATTGGAGGTCAGAAATCTGACTACCAGCATGGGGGGCTAGTGATGGGGACACCAATAATGGGTTTGCACAAAAGGTCAACGGAAGCCTAAGAAGACCAGTCAACACATTTGACGGCCTAGTTAGAGGATGGGCCCAGGAACTGAAAAGCCCAGGACGGTCAACGTTGGCGTTGACCGTCCGGGCGACCAACTTGCTCGTAGACGGTCAACGCAACATTGACCGCCCTTGCACAGTTTGATGGGCCCTTAGAGACTTTTCCACAGTGATGGGCCTATTCCATTTTAGCCCCCGACCCATTAGATGACTAACAACGACTCCCCCTTTTGTTCTCCACGAAGGCGGCCAACACGTAGACGGTCAACTCAGACGTTAACCGTCCGCGCTCTACACTTTGGCCCCATAAAAGCCTTTCTACAGTAATGGGTCTGGTCTGTTTAGGCCCACGACTCGTCAGACGGCCAACCACAGCTTCCCAAGCATCTTCCATGATCTCATTTGGCACCAAAAAGGATATTGAAAAGATTGGTGCCCTTCAAATAAGGAAGGCGCCAGATCTTCCCAATTTCTTGCCAACCAAGGCACTCCAACGGTAATATGTTGAGAAGGGAAGAAACCGACTTGGAAAGCTGTTGGCCGCCTCACAAGGAAACAATCACGCATACCTTGGCAACTGGCATCTGCTCCAGAAGGTGAGCCAACCAAGGTGGACAAAGGGGATCGCGCCTTCCAAAGAAGGAAGATCACCCTCTCAGCCATAAAACAAACCCTAGAATCATCATCCAGGGCAGGCTTTCATTGACGGTTTCACTGACGCTTTCATACGCTCTCATCTACGCTCACTTTCACGTATTCAAGCAGACTAAGAAATCCTAAGTGTTTTGAAAACGAGCTCTCTCTTTACAGCAAAACTCTCAGAACCATAAACACAGACAACCTCCAAGGCAACAAGCGAGTCCTCGCGGCCGTTTACTGCCTTCCCACCTTTCAGATTCAAGAAAGGCCTCACGTCTCTCTTATATCTGAAAAAATACTCTTTCCCTCTCCCTCTTTATCCTCAAGCTTTTCAGTTTCTTTCTTTAAAGACTGTTTGACTGACTTGAATATCGGAGTATTTTCGGAGGGATTACATCCCGCCGACACGCTGATCTCCTGCTCTGCTTAGTGGTGTGCAGGATCCAACTCAAGGAACGGAGCCGAAACCGCAACGAAAGGATCACCCGAATTTGTTCGAAGTTCGAATCTAGGGATGCATCAGTGGTCAATCCAATTACTAAATGCACTTGTTTTGGTTGGTGGGCAAATGTATTGTCACTAGTTTTCTCACATAATGGATGGTAGGTGCCTCAGGCCAAATCAATACTATGGTATTAGCTAATCTAATGAGAAGAGAGACAATTTTGTGCCAATCTTTGAGCAGCTATGGCTACATAAAATGTAGGAATCAAAGAGGAGCACATAATATTAATATGATATAATAAATATCAGAGATAAGCAGCTCATAAAGAAGATAGAGTTAGAACAAGAAAATTTAGAATTGGTACAATAATTGGTGGGTACTAGAGGAAAACATGCTCTATTTGCTTTAATGCAGCAGTTAATATTAATAAAGTGTACTGCAGACGCAAGCCTTCAACTATAGTTTTTTATGGTAGTTGAAGCCACGAGTTGTTAATTGGCTGAAGATAGCTGCTCTTCACATGAAAGCCTGGAAAGAAAAAAATCAAATAAAGATAGAGAATATTAAATGTTTTGGAAGATATCAATGCCTAAAATGATTTCTAATGCAAGGAAAGGGGAAGTAGGGGAAGGAAAGGAAAAGTGATGAAGGAAACGAAAAAAGCAGGAGAGAGGAGGAGAAGAAACTTAGTGGAAGAGAAGAAATATA
>JAODPA010023366.1:0-12858 GCA_025585075.1 Nepenthes mirabilis | reverse complement strand
TTTTTTGGATATTTTTTAAGTGTTGCGTCCTTGGATCCTTATTCTGGTCAAAACGAGGATCCGACAGTAATACCGAAGGTTTGGGTTCGCAAAAACTGGGTGAGTACGAGGACGGAGATCGAGTGATGTGATGAGGATCAAAACAACGAGAGGGGGTAAGGACTATAACACAGGAATTTTTACGTGGAAAGCCTTCTCTTGAATTAGAAGGAAAAACTATGAGATTTTAGTCCGAGAACGACTTCCACTATCTTGTGTATAGTACAGAGATTTTACAGTGCGCCCTTGCGGGAGACAGGACGTGGACCTGGTGTTTGGAAATTTAAAAAGTTACTCTTACAACACAGACCCTCTCGTTTTACTTTCTTCTTTTTTTCTCTCTCTATGCTAAAGGCAGCAAGAGTTAATGCGGAGATTAAAATGTTCGGCCCCCTGTTTGGTGAACAATTAAGGTATTTATAGTGATTGAGTTTCCCATGAAATCTATCCACGTGGCGCTGGAGTGTTCCGAAGACCTGCCAACAACTCTGTGAGTTCCTCTTGTCCAATCAAGTGGGTTGCATGCATGACTACTTCATATAGCGTCCGTTCTACTGGTCGCGTGCTACACAAATCATCATTCCTTATGCAGTCTAACTACCAGCCGCTAAATACTTCCCACATGGACCTTATAGGCCGAGCAATGTCCGAGATCCATCATGGGCTCGTGGCCCATGGTGACTTTCAGGCCCACTGCATCCCGTGGGCTAGTCCACATGCCTGGACTTAGTTGGCCTTCGTGGCTTCTAGGCTTACTTCCTGAGAAATGGATCTTCAGTATGGGGCTTAGGAATCTGTACCCATCACTAGCCCCTCTTTCCTTGACCAACTTGTGGTCGGGGCCTGGCATGTCCATTTTGGCCTAGCAAGCAACCACACTGCCCGCCTTGAGATGCGTCCGGCTCTGTTCTAGTGTGTGTCGCACCTCCCCTAGGTCGTCGCGCCTTCCCTAGGTAGCCGCGCCTTTCCAAGGAAGTCAAATAGGCTTTTCAGGTCCTGCAGCAACTATGTTGCGTTGGCACCGTGTGTTTTCCTTCCTTGTGAGTGACACTCACCTGGGGACGTGTCTTGTTCAATGCGGATTGGGAGCCAACTTGCCTATAAATAGGCGGTCCCCTCTGTCGGCAGGGCTCATTCCTTGTTTGATGTAAAGGTCTTGCCTCACTCTACTTCCAATGGAATCCGTGAAGGAATCAGGTGGACTAACTGGAGACTTCAAGCTTCCGATGAAGACTATCCTTACGCCTATATCATGAGCAATTTCTCACACTAGTGAGGGTAACTTAGCCACTCTGCTGTCATCGTATGCCTTCCTCCAGGCTATGGTAATCTCTTGTGCAGCAGTAGATCATGGTGGACCCGTCACTGGATGCCTTGGCTCCGAAGTGACGAGCCGCCCATGGTCTATACTTCACTTGAACCGCCACTTGTACCGTCTGGAGGGGAGGCAAAGGGCTACCCTGGTAGCTTGGGTTTGTTGGGTTACCAGCGATGAGCCATTTTTTTCCCATCACGCTCGAAAAATCCAGAGCAGTCTATCCGGGGCTTATGTCCCATGCTATATTTTCTGTCTTCTTCTTGTACTTTTACTATTGTAAGTTGTGTACTTTGTAAAGAAATTTTGATTAATAAAAGAAGTAGCCCTTTGTCTTTATTCTTCTATCTTGTCGCTTGCATCCTCTTTTGCTGATCACTTTTTTATATCGTGCTTCATGGGTACTTTGCTCTTTTCATTGCACCATGCACCATTTTGAGTGCTTGAGTATCTTCAGACGCTTGCGATCGGCTCTATCGATTGCATCCTTCGGGTCTTAATGCTGACCGTTGTTGGGAGGACGCGGCAGGAGAAGACTTCTGGCCGATGATGCCACGAAAGTTCAAACACTATAGGTGGATGTCACATCCACCAGGCCATCTGGCACATTAACTGTACGGAAGATCACGGGGCGTTGTGCCATAATAATTCGCCTTGGAAGGGCGCAAAGCTTCAGGGAAGCACCACGCGGAAGAAACTAATTGGTATCTTCTTAGAACGTCCATCGGGGAACTTTCGGCTTTTTAAACACTGGAATTCCCTCCAAGGGTTTTGCGTCCTATTGTAGCTTCGAAAGCGTGAGACGAGCATTATCTTTGCCCTTTTGTGATCCTATGGAAAGATCGTCTTCCTCGTTGGAGTTTGAGTCATCTTCTGGAGAGTCCGTGAGAGATACACATGCCTCGTGGGTCCTCAACAGCGCTGCGCCTAACGCTGTAGCCACGGGAGGTTACAGCTCAGAGGCTACAACTGTTGGACCGATGAGATTCTTGTGGGCCCCACCGGGCTTTGAGACGGAAAGGGCATCTACATCCTCACGGCGCCAAAGGCCCAAGAGGGTGGATCCTGCACTCCAGTAGGTGGCCCGGGCCATTAACGGCTATGAGGCCAAGGTGCAGGCCCTGGTTGGGGAGATCGAGTAGATAAGGGCCGAGCCGCTTACTTCGAGAGGGCGTGGGCTAAATCGAAAGCAAAGGCATCTCGACTTGCCAATGGCAACATACAAGCTCGAGGTCGCATTTTGACTCTTCAGGAGGAATTCGAATGGTTCAAGGCGCATTCTGGGGAGGAGCACACGTGACTGCAGGTCGAGTTCAGGTCAAAGCTCAGGCCGGAGGAAGTGGCTCCTGCACTGGAAAGGAGGTTCTAGGGCGGTATCCGTCTCAGTCGGAGACTGGCCATGCTGGAGGAGCCAAACTTCCACATCGGCATCCTGTATTCTCGAAACTCGAGCCTCTGTTCCCGTGCTGACCAAAGAGAATTCATCATCCCGGATTCTTCAGAGTCCAGCGAGAGTGACCAGTCGTAATCCATGGCCGTTGACCACCTCATGCTGTAAAGGGCATTTATTAGCGGAACATATAATAAAGTTGCTCACTTGGCCATGCTGCTTGCCCATGCTTGAATGCTCTCTCCCTCGTCTTTCTCTTTTTTTTTCTTCCCCCCTTTTTTATGGAGTGTTTATGGGACGCAGACAATTTTCGCGCATGAAGCTTTTCCATTAGCCACCCCCCGACGTCTTCACTTCGTAAAGCTGCTCGGCCTTCTTCTAGCTACATTTTTGTTATTTCGCGTAAATGTTTGTGGTCGTGACGGCAATGATTGGCCTGATCCGTTCGTGGAACTTTCGAGTTCTCGGCCACTTCTGTGGGTCAAGTGACGTTCTCCGTGGGCGTATGCACAAGTCCTTCGGTGCTTCGCTGATGATGATCTCTGTAAGTGGGTTGTTTGAGAATTTTTCTGGAGCCTGAGTACCTAACTTGCGCCACCATTTTCGTGATTGAAGCGAAATGAGCGTTCATTTAAAGCTGTTTGACATCTCCTTAGAAACGTAAGCCCACCTTTACTGGCAGCGCGCGGGGAGGTGACGCATGACAAGGATAATGATGGGCACGCCTTTTTGAATTTCGAAGCCTTCTTAACGATTTAAATATGGCCCTTTGCCTTTTCCACAGTTTACTTCTCCCACGTCGTGCCCTAGAACTCTCTAGGTTTCTTCAGAGGGATTTTCTAGGGGTTTTTCATCGCTATGGTCCGTCACCTTCTTTTGTCATCTTTCCTCAATCCTAATGGCACCAAGAGTGCATGACTTCGTTTCTTTAGTCACTTTGTCTGGTTTGGTGGCCATCCAAGTAAAATATGACTTCCCTTATTCCATGGCGATGGTGGTCCCAGAGGCCCATGAGAGGGCTTGCAATCTGCCCGACGGCTTCATTACCATCTATGAAGTTCACCTCAAGGGTGGACTTCGATATCCCATGGTGCCAGAGTTCTAC
Organism: Nepenthes mirabilis; assembly: GCA_025585075.1. Taxonomy (NCBI): domain Eukaryota; kingdom Viridiplantae; phylum Streptophyta; class Magnoliopsida; order Caryophyllales; family Nepenthaceae; genus Nepenthes; species Nepenthes mirabilis. Next base: position 9,009 of record JAODPA010023366.1, on the reverse strand, counting down.
GAGATGATGAGGGCCTTGGAGGTCCCTGTTGCTAGGCTTCAACCAAAAGCCGTAAGGTATTTGGTCTTATTCTATGTCTTTGCTCGCTGTCACCGGAGGCTCCTTGACCCTATAGCACTGAGGGACATCCTGAGGTTTTCTAACACTCAGGATTGGATTTTGGCTACTCCTCACCCTGAATTTCAGGCCATCAGCAGCAAGAATCCTGATTCCACCAAACGGTAGAAGGATAAATTCTTCTTCTTGGGTGTTCATGAACATTGGGAATCCCCAACGAGTGGGGAAATGTGCATTCCCGTTTTAGTGACGATTGTACGCCTATTGAGCGGACGGCCATAAAGGATTTCAAGGACTTGCTGCTAGCCTACCTCGGTTCCTTTCAAGAGAACAGGAAGAATCGGTAATTGAAGCCCGAGTACTTGGCTAAAGCCAAGTGGGTGTCCTTGCCCGGGGACTCTGGTGGTGCTGCCGCTGTTGCCCAGAAGAAGAAGAAGAAGTTGAGGAAGAAAGAGAGGACTCTGAGGATAGAGGAGCCAACTGAGCATCCAAGGAAGAGTCGCTGGACTGAGGCTTCAAGACATCCAGCGACAATTGTTGAGTATTCCTCATCTGATGATGACGACGCTTCGATGGCTCCTCTAGAGAGGAGGTCAAGAGCTACAGGCCCTATATCATCCCGAGAATCTGAAGGGCTCGACCTTTCTACAGTTGCTGAGTCCTTAGGGCAGCCTTCTAAGCCCGTGGGGCAACCTGTGGGTGCGTCCGCTGCCTAGCCTTCCCTTGATGAGCCAATGCCCAACGTCCCTTCCGAGTTTACAGGGGATGTCTCAGACTGGATTGTTAACCCATCCGAGAGCGCTGATGATGGGTGGTCTACGAGGGAGGCTGAGGCAACCCGGGCCGGTGAAGTAGTTGTAATGATTGCGCCGACCCTTTTTGAGACTACGGAGGTTGCAGCTAAAGAGACTGCCACCACTGTAGAGCCCCCATGCTTGGAGATCAAAATTTACATCCCGATGATGACTGCTCCCAGTGTTTTGGAGGGGGTTCTAGTCGAGGACATTGATGCGGCTCCGAGCACCGCTAAAGAAGGTAATCTGGCCGCAGAGTCTGTACAGACTGTTAAGCCTCTGGTCATTGACCTGGATGAAGATGTCGCTGGATCTGAGACTGGGGTTGAGGCTCCTATTGTTCATACTGTTGAACCACAGGAGTTCGAGTCCCATGGGGGGAGAGTTCATTCAGCGGCTCACTCCTTTCTCAGGTATCTTTCTACACCTCTTTAATTTGCTGTTTTATTTTTTCCTCCTACTCCCACCTCATCGATGTGATCTCTCTTCATAGCTTCAAGATTTGACTGGGAATCTTGGGTGGCATGTTGGAGACGTCGCCCAAGCTTACTTTGAGTTGGAGTCCCTAAAGTATGCCGCAGAAGCCAACTTACACCTAGCAGCTAAGCACGATGAGGCCAAAGGGAAAATTAACTCCCTTGAGGATGCCTTGAAGCAATAGCAGACCCAATTTGGGCTCCTTCGAGAGCAATTCTGGCTTCTTCGAGAGAGGAACCTCCAGCTGGAGGAGGAGTTGACGCCCCCTATCAGGGCCAGGAACATGGCGCCAACATTGATAAGCAAGTACTGGGACAACATTTACCTGTGTCGTCGGGTGATCAATTTGCTTCATCCGCGATTTCCAACAACCATATTTGATCCTCGGAATGCCAGTGCCATATGTGAGGGGGACTTGTATAGTATCACAAGATGACCATTCCCTAGCCCTTCCCAGTTAGGTCCATCAAGTCATCCTTCGTCTTTTGGGCGGCCGGGGATGCTGGATCAAGCAGGGCCTTCAAGATCAAGGGGGAGCAAGAGCAAAGGACTTCTTCCCAGCCTGGGCCCTCTGAGGGCTAACTGTTTGGTTTCTCTTTTTTTTACATGTATACTGTTGTACACGCATTGCTTATATGAATAAAATTGGTATAGTTCAAGTTTAAGCATTTGTCTCCTTTACTCGGATTGTGCGAGTGTGTCTCTTCTTGTGACATGTTAGTCAAATAAGTCAACTCTATGCCAATTTAATGAATATTTCGGCCGTCTTAGGTTGAAGATGCTACCTCTAGGGTCATTGCACGCTTGCTGTTTTAAGCCCCCTAAGTTTTCAGTCCAACCTCGAGAGTCGCTTGGTTTTGGGCCAAGTTTTCAAATCCGACCTCTTTAGTCGCTCGGACTTAGCCGAGTTTTCAGTTGACGTCTTAGGCCGCTCAGACTTAGTCGAGTTTTTAGTCGACCTCTTGGGCCGCTTGGACTTAATCGAGTTTTCAGTCGACCTCTTGAGCCGCTCAAATTTAGCCGAGTTTTCAGTCAACTTCTTGGGCCGCTCAGATTTAGCCGAGTTTTGAGTCGACCTCTTGGGCCGCTCGGACTTAGCCGACTTTTTAGTCGATCTTTTGAACTGCTCGAACTTAGCCGAGTTTAAAGTAAAAAAAAAGGTATCCTATCTACTTAACTTAGGGGTAGCCTAGGCCTTATGGAATAGTGAAAATGGCATGTAGACGTTTAATGGAATGCAAGAAAGCAAACAAGAAAATTCTGTTATGCGTACATGAGATGTGTTACAAGTACATCAAGTGATGTATTTTGACTTACCCAGTTGTCTATACACTTATTGATAATACTTGTTGAGGTGAGCCGCATTCCATGTCCACGAGATAAGCTTTTCCTCCTGGGTGCGCAGCTTGTAAGCGCCATTTTGTAGGATGGCCGAGACCAAGAATGATCCTTCCTAATTTGGGGAGAGCTTGTTTCGGCCGTTGTTCTTCCCAGTGGCTTCAATGCTTCCCAGCACAAGGTCTCCTATTTTAAACTGGCATGCTTTTACCTTCTTATTACAATACTGAGCAATTCTTTGCTGGTACGCCGCAATCTGCAGTCATGCCATGTCTCGGACTCCTTCCAAGAGGTCAAGGTTCTCCCAGATCCTTTGCTCGTTACTGGGAGGATCAAAGCTTTCCACTCAAAGACTGGACAATTCGACCTCTACTGGGATGATTGCCTCGGCCCCATAACATAGGCTGAAAGGGGTCTCTCGCGTTGGCTTTCTCGGAGTTGTCCTGTAAGACCACAGTACTGATGGTAGCTCTTCAACCCATGAGCCCCCCGCGTGCTCCAACTTTATTTTTAGTCCATGAAATATCGTGCAATTCATGACCTCCACCTGGTCGTTGGATTATGGGTATGCGACCAAGGTGTGCAGCAGTCTTATCCGCAAGTTAGTGCAGTATTTAGTGAACCTTTTTCATAAGAATTGGATCCCATTGTTGATCACGATACACTCGGATATCCTGAATCAGCACACGATGTTCTGTCAGACAAAATCTGCAGCGTTCCACTCAATTATGCGAGTCAAGTGCGCGGCCTCAACCCACTTCGTGAAGTAGTCAATTCCGACGATCAAGAATATTCTCTATCCATATGCTATTGACAGTGGGCCGAGTATGTCTAGCCCCCACTGCGCTAAAGGCAATGGTGACTGGAGGGCTCTGAGTTCCGTATGTGGCTGGTGGGATAGATTGCCGTGAATTTAGCAGTTTTCACATTTTCGTACGAAGTCCATAGCGTCATACTTCATGGTTGGCCAGTAGTACCCTTACCTTATTAGTTTAAATGTGAGGTTCTTGCCCCTAATATGGGATCCGCAAACCCCGAGGTGTACCTTTCCAAGGGCGTAGTCAACCTCTTCTGGGGTGAGACACCTTAGGTAAGGGGTAGAAAATCCTCGACGGTACAGTCTACCTTTGATGATAATATACCACGCAGCCGTCCTCTTCACCTTCTTGGCCTCCCCTATGTCTTCAAGCAATGTTCTATCAAATAGGTACCTCAGGTAGAGGGTCATCCAATCGTTGGCCCCGGATATCTGCATCACTTTAATCTCGGAGTCTTACACACTGGGTTTGTTGAGGACCTCGGGCATTCCTCGAGCATATTGTCCTGGATTTCCTGGAGCTACCGCTTTTGCTAGCTAGTCAGCCTTTTTATTTTCTTCCCATGGGATATAGATCATCTCTACCTTCTCAAAGATTGTCACGAATTCTCACACCTTTGCAACGTACTTGGACAGTTCGGCATTTTTAGCTTTGAAATTTTCTTGAACTTGATTGACGACCAACTTAGAGTCACAGTAGGCGATAACATTCCTAGGTGACCATTCTTTTGCCAATCGCAACCCTCGAGTAAGGCCTCGTATTCTGGCACGTTATTGGTTGCTGGGTACCCGATGACCATCAAATTTTTAATCTCTAATCCTTCAGGTGTCCTCGGCACAACGCTAGCTCCACAACCATCCTTCATCGATGAACCGTCCACATGTAGAGTCCATTTTTTTGGTCAGTGTAAGTCCTCAGCTACACAATCGTCCGAGCAATCTTGAGCTGTGACCGTGGTTTCGAGAATAAAGTTTGCTAGGGTCTGCCCTTTCAAGGCAAGTCATGGATGGAACTTTATATTGAACTCACCCAACTTAATGACCTATTTAACCAACCGTCCCGACATTTCTGGCCTTTGAAGAATTGATCTCAAGGACTTATCGGTCAAAATGACTACCTTGTGTACCTGAAAATACGGCCTCAGTTTCTGTGCGGAATACAGTAGTGCCAGTGCCATCTTCTCCGCACGGGAATACCTTATCTTAGCTTCGGCCAAGATTTTGCTGGTGTAATACATAGGTAGTTGCCTGCCATTTTGCTCGCTTACCAGGGTTGAGCTCAAGGCTTTATCTGAGATCAACAGGTACAGGAATAATTCCTCACCTGTTTGAGGAGAAGTCAACAGAATTGGGTTTGATAAGTAGTCCTTGAGCCCTCGGAAGGCTTCTTCGTAGTCAGCGGTCCATTGGAAACCGTTATTCTTTGTTCCTCTTAGGGCTCCAAAGAATGGAGAGTATTTCTCTGCCGCTTTAGCAGCAAGCATGATAGTGTTACTAGCCTTCCGGTAAGCTTTTGGACCTCCTTCATGGTTCTAAGGGACTCTATATCTAGGATAGCCTTGATCTTTTTCAGATTCACCTCAATCCCTCAATTCAAAATGATGCAGCCCAAGAATTTTTCAGATGAGACCCCGAATGTACACTTAGCTGGATTGAATTTCATCTGGTACACTCTCAGGGTGTTAAAGGTCTCGCCTAGATCTTGGACATGGTGGTCGGTTATCTTACTTTTGACGAGCATGTCGTCAACATAGACTTATACGTTCCTTTCAATTTGGCTTTCAAACATTTTATTTACGAGCCTCTGGTAAGTAGCGCCCGCATTCTTGAGGTCGAAGGGTATGACTTTGTGACAGTATGTCCCCTAGTCAGTCATAAATGATGTGTGTTCCTCGTCTTAGGGATTCATCCTTATTTGGTTATAACCCGAGTATGCATCCATGAAACTCAATAGCTCATATCCGGATGTCGAGTCTACAAGTTGATCCATTCTGGGGAGAGAAAAGCGGTCTTTCGGGTAAGCTTTGTTGACATCTGTAAGGTCCACGCACATTCTCCATTTTTCGTTACTCTTCTTGACCATCACAATATTAGACAACCAGTCCGGGTAGTACACTTCCCTTATGAATGCCACATCTACAAGCTTCTTTACCTCATCCCAGATCGCTACCAGCTTTTTCACCGAATAATTGCTTCTTTTCTGCCTAATGGGTTTATGACTGGGGTCTAGGCAAAACTTATGGGCTATTACTTCAGTCGTATCCCAGACATGTCACTCGGGGCCCAAGCGAAGATGTCTGAATTCCTTCACAAGAAGCTAATCAGCTGATCCCAGAAGGCTTGTTGTAGGGTGCTTCTTATTTGGGTGGTCTTCCCTGGATCTTCAGGGTCTAGAGGGACTCGGTCAATGGCTTCCCCAGACTCGGCCTGCTGCAGTGTTGTTTCATCGTGAAAGTCCAGATCTTCCATGAGTCGAGGGAGAGGAGTTTGCATGACTTGGGACAGGTAGCATGTCCGTCCGGCGGCTTGGTCTCCGAGGACTTTCCCAACCCTATACGGTGTCAAAAACTTCATTTTTAAGTGTAGGATAGACATTACGGCCCCAAAGGCAGTTAGGCATGGGTGTCCGAGGATAGCGTTGTAGATCGAGGGAAGTTTTATGACCAGAAAAGAGAGGGTCTTTGACAACGTCCTCGGGTGAGTCCCCAGTGTAACCTCAAGTTGGACGACTCCTTATACTGGTACTGGCTCGTTATCCAGCCCATAGAGGGGTCTTTCCATTGAGGTCATCTGGCTCCTTTTAAGTCTCAATTTCAAGAAAGTATCAAAATAGAGAATATTTTGCGAGCTTCGATTATCGATAAACACCTATTTCATTTGGTAATCTAAATTACAATCAGAAACAATAGCAGTTACAACCAAATGATCAAAATAAAGTGATGTTACATGGACCATATCTTCGTTACTAAAACTAATGACCTCATCCCTAAATTCTACCCTAGGTCTTTTGCCTTTCACTTCTGTGTCCGCCCGTGTGCCTCTTGCTGCCGGGCGGGTAGAGATCATATTGACCACTCCCGCGACCACTCTGCCCCTTGGTGGGTTAGGTTCAGCCGCCTCTACTACTCCAAACGTCTACCCGGGTCTTTAAGGAAGCGGTTAAGATGACCTCTCATAATAAGCTTCTCGATCTCCTTTTGCAGCGTCCTACAGTTCTCGGTACTATTACCTCCACAACGGTGGTGGTGACAGTATTTGGTCTGGTCATCACCGTCTGGATTCTTCAACGCTTTGAGCTACTTTAAAATTTTCTCATCCTAAATTTACATTAGGATGTTAGTATGTGAGTCGTTCAAGGGAGTTAGGCTGACAGGCTTGTACTCCCTGGGGACATTCTGCTCAATCTTCTGCTGCTTCCTGGGCGCTCGGAAGTCTTATCTGGTTTCATGCCTCCTCTTTGCCTCTGATGCCTTCGGAAGGAAGCTCTCCACCTGGATGGGTCTCTTCGCATGATTCACCTCTTTGGCTGCAACGTAAACTCTCGCTATACACTCGGCTACCCTGAATGTCTGCGAACCCTTATGCATAAGGTGCTTGAAAAAGCTTCCTCCTTCCAAAGCAGACAGGAAAGCAGTCAACTTGATCCCATAGGTTAACTTCGAGATCTGCCTGGCCTCGAATATAAAATGGGATAGGAAGCTCTTCAAACTCTCCCTTGCACCTTGCTTCACACGAGTAAGGTGCCATGGTTACTTCTTGATCCTCTGGCTGGAAGCGAATTTGGAGAGGAATGCTTCTGCCAACTCTCTGAACGAGTGGATGGAGTCCGCTGGCATTCCATAGAACCAAATCCTCGCATTTTCCTTGAGCATCAAGGGAAAGTATTGGCACATTGTTGCCTCATCTAAGCCTTGGAGGCTTGGATACTCACGGAAGTGATCTAAGTGATCCATCGGGTTAGCACCTCCATCGTATTCATTCAAATTGGGCATTTTGAACTTCGGGGGAAGTGGCCTTCCCCCCTCATCGTCACGAAAAACTCGGCGGAATACCTTGTCGAGCTTTTCCTCCACCTGTGGGGTCGCTACCATCTTCTTCTCGTTGAGAAAAATCATCAATTCATAGGGGTCTTGCCCGGCTTGCTACCCCGGGCAGATCCTCGTCCCCAATGGGACCTCCTCCATGTGGGTCATGTCCTAAACCGCATGTTCTTGGTTGTTATGGACGCAGCGGGGGCTTCGTCTCTCAGGACTTTCCTACTGCATCCGTGGTCCTAAGCATCCATGGAGACGCAATGGAGCTCGGTCGCGTGAGGCAACTTCTGTCTGTGGGGCCTCAATCGGAGCGGCATGTTTCTTTCCCTTCCCTTTTCTCTAGGAAGTTATTGTTTGGGAGGCCTTAGATGGAGCTTCTCTCAGGCGTTCATTTGTTGTGGTACAAAGGCCTTGAACGGCTTGGGCCACATCGTCTATTCTTAAGGCCAGCGCTCGTACGTAGGGGTCAAGATGATCCTCCATCCTAGTGTAGGGTGCTGGGCTGTTAGATTTTGAGCAAACTTCTCGGACCGGGGCACTGGCCTGTCCTAGGGTGTTCACCATTTTGCGTATCCGATTGTGTGTTTAGAAGGGGGACGTCAGACTTTTTTATCGCGTTTTTCACAAACGGCGCCAAATGTTGCATCATTAGATCCTTGTTCTGGTTAGGACAAGGATTCGATAGCAATATCGAAGGTTAGGGTATGTAGAAACTGGGAGAGTATGAGGATGGAGATCAAGTGATGTGACAAGGACCAAAACAATGAGAGGGGGCGAGGACTATGACACAAAAGTTTTTACGTGGAAAGCCTTCTTTTAAATGAGAAAGAAAAATCATGAGACTTTAGTCCGAAAACTACTTCCACTATCTTGTGTTTAGTACAGAGATTTTACAGTGCACCCTTGTAGGAGACAAGTCATGGACCTCGTGTTTGAAAATTTAAAGAGTCACTTTTACAACACTAGTCCTCTTACCTCACTTTCTTCTTTTTTTCTCTCTATATGCTCAAGGCAGTAAGAGTTAATGTGGAGATTAAAATGTCTGACCCCCTGTTTGGTGAACAGTTAAGGTATTTATAGTGATTGAGTTTCCCGTAAAATCTGTCCACGTGGCGCTGACGTGTTCTAAAGACTTGCCACCAACTCTGTAAGTCCCTCTTGTCCAATCAAGTGGGTTGCGTGCACGGCTACTTCCTATAACGTCTTTTTTGCTGGCCCCATGCTGCGCAGATCATTATTCCTTCTGCAATCTGATTGGCCAACCGCTAAATACCTCTCACGTGGACCCTGTAGGTCGAGCAGCGTCCAAGATCCATCATTGGCTTGTGGCCCATAGTGACTTTCAGGCCCACTACATCCCGCTGGCCGGTCCATGCGCCTGGGCTTAATAGGCCTTTGTGACTTCTAAGCCCACTTCTTGAAAAATGGATCTTCAGTGTGGGCCTTAAAATTCTGTACCCATCATCAAGTAAATATAAATTTATAAATAAGT
>JAODPA010023355.1:0-12859 GCA_025585075.1 Nepenthes mirabilis | reverse complement strand
CCATTAAAAAATATCCTAAAAATGTTTTATTTTAATATTTTTCAAATATTAGGCTCTCTGTTATCATTCCGACAATTAAAGTCTATCATTTTAAGGTGGAAGGATAAGGTGTTTCAATCTCTTCCCTCTAACACTCCTAAAATAATCTCAACCGTTAAAATTATAAAAAAATATAATATTTAAAATGATCGTAACAAAACCCGGGTCAAGGGTGTCACTAACGCCACACATCATGTTAGGCTACATGCCATACAACGCCACACATCATGTCAGGCTTCCCATTCTTGCAGATGCAACATTTATGGGGTCATACAACCACTCGACACTCGGTTGTCGGTTAGGGAAACATACTTGAAAAACCTCGGTTTGTGGCTTACTCGATTCTCAAGACAAATACACCTCGACACTGGCAGTTTTTGGCCCGTTACAAACGGGACAAATGGTAATCAGAGCATCGCACACCTTACAGACACAGAGGTGCCTACAAGGCATTAGCAAAATCGAGACTTCGAGGTCCCGGCATGCCTTGCAAGTTAAGTGTTCGTTTAAGCCTCTTGGAATGGCTTTGCCACGACCGGTAGGATCTCCAAGGAGATTGCTGGGATTGATGTAAGAAGCTGCATCGTCGACTTCACTGTCGCCAAACCCTTCTTTTCCGTTGTCAACACCCAGAGAAATTGCCTGCCGGAGGTTGGTTTTCAGCACATTGATGACTGATTCGTTGTACTTTGCTCGATTGTGCCAGACCTGAGCCTCGGTTGCAGCCTGCTTTATTCGGTCCACAAGTTCCTTGTTCTTGCGGTTTGTGTTCTCCAGCTCGAGCTCTTTCTCATGGAGCTTCTTGCTAATCCCTTTCTCTATAGTAGTCAAGAAGGAAGCCATGTGTCTTTGCTTCATCTCTCTAACACCCTTTGCTAAGTGTTCTTCCTGTTTATTGTGTGAGAAGAGAAGTTTAGAGACGTAAGAAAAGGTGGAACACATAACCACTCTTCATGAGTACTGTCAGCGGCTTTGTTTTAATAGATGCAGAAGTAGAAATGATATTAGCATTGTTTGTGCTTAGGATAAATAAGAAATAAAATCAAATACGTAAATTGTAATTTTAATAGTCCTAGAAGGAATAATAAATGAGTCAAATTAATAATCAAAATATTTCTAAAATAGTAGATTTCATTACATTTGATTTATAATTCAAGGAAATGAAGAGGTTAATAATGAAATGATACATAAGATTTATGTAAGTTGGTTACAATACAGAACTGCATCGTATGTGCTTTAAAATCAAGGTATACCAACAAAATTTAAAAGAAAATTTTATAAGATAATCATCGGACAAGCCATACTTTATGAATTAAAATATTTGACAATTGAACAATATTTATAAAATATAAGTATTACAGAAATAAGAATACTAAAATTAATAAATTGAGTTACACGAAAGGATAAGATAATGATTAATAAGATCCATAAATATATAGAAGTAGCATCTATAAAAGTTAAGAGGCGGCAATGACTTCTAAGGTAGTTTAAATATTTCAAATGTAAGCCAAACAAAGCATATATAAAGAAAGGTGAATCAATAGTGGTTTGAGAAAAGAATGGAAGAAATCGATAATGGAAAATTTGGAATTAGTTGATAAAAATAATTTTAAATTGCTTTTATCCAGAAAGATATTACATTAAGTCAAAAGAAATGGTGAATGCAGTTCATATATCCAACCATACATATTGAGACTAAAAACTTTATTATAATTGTTGTATTATTCACTGAGTAAACCATGATTATAGTGGTTGGATACCTCTCCCTTGCCGAGGTGAAGCTCAAGTGGTTCACTTATGGTGCCAAAATATTACACACAACCAGACAAGAGGAGGGAATGGGAGTGAGGGAAAAGGAACAGAAAACATTGATCCACTATGCAACACTTCAAAAAATATGACCATATTTTCCTAGGAAAAAGGCTTTTTTTGAATAAGCCAATTCATTTGAATCTTGTATATCCAATCTATTTTCGATTCAAATATTAGCCATTTGTCTATGTGTTTTTTGCATCAAGAATTTCTTTGTAAATGAAGAAATGTTAAAGGGGCTTCTTACTTTCCAAACGGATCATCCGACATCTCTATATAAACATTGGTTTATCAAGAATATGCAAAAAAAAGCACTCCAAATCATTGATTAAGCACGAATTATGACTTAGAACCAATAGTTCATTATCGAATGATCTTTATGTTCCAATTTTGAGTAAAGGATTGTAGAGATACCCAGAATCAAGGAAAAACTCTTGCAGGGTTAGGTAAATTGACAAATTGCACTATGAAGTTCTTGGTCACTTCAAGTCAAAAAGGAGATGAGATAAAATGACAAATTCCATGCTCTTCTTTGTCCTAAGAGGCAGTGCCATTGAAAATTGTACAACTACTACGCTTTATGTCCCACTAGGTGGAATCAGCTATATTTTTTTCCTTTCCCTCAATTTAATATAATATTGTCCGAGAGTATAAATGCTTTGAAATCATTGTTATCACATCATTTCCTATTTTCATAAGTCCACCTCTTATTTCTTTTCTCCAACCACAACTCAATTTTCTTTACAAATATTTCTTTTAGTCTATGTTTTAAGTGTCCGTATAAACTTAAACATCTTTCCCTCGTCTTGTCTTCTATATGTGCCAATTCTACACATTTTACACTAGATCTTTTCACATGTTGTTATTTGATTGCCTAACATTCTGATTTATAAAAGAAATCCACTCATCCGTAGCTGCACAAGTTTTTGGAAACCCACGACGATGCATATTTCCCTAAGTTCTGATGTGAAAATCCATGTCATACCAAACTTACCCCTATTGATAAAAATAATTGGAACCTTGTCCTTTTTAAGCTGATAATTATAGGAGATATTTTTTTGTGATTCTGCTTCAATCCCAGGGATCAAATCTATGTAGTTCACCAAATCATCACAGGGGAATTGACCAACAATTCCAAAGGCTTTTTTTTTAATAATACTCTCCTAACGAATCTTTCAATTCCTGAGATTAGAAGTACCCAGGAATCTCAGCTAGTAGTAAAAAAGGCCTAAGATGTTAAAAAGGGCAAATGGCAGAAAAAATATGCGTTGAAAATAATTTGGAACAACCACAAATTTGAGAGGTTAATCAACAAAGAAAGTGGAAAGGAGACGGAAGAGTGATCAGAATAGAGTTGGAGAATATTTCCAAAATAAGGTGGATTAAGTGGGGGAAAAGGAAAAAGCATCTCCCAAAAGAATAATGATTTCTGATTATGGCATCAAGTAATCTCTTCATAAAAAATGGTTTCCTCATTACGCTTTGAGTGATTCTGATGCGAACATCTTGGATACATAGATGTGATTTGATTTTATTTTCAAATGGATATAAAGATTTGATTTGATTTAGAGATTTGATTTGATTTGATTTAATTTCCGAAGTAGCGTTAATTTTATTTCCAAACTAGATTTAATTTGTATTTCACTGTTTCCAAATTATCCTAAGAATAGGATTTTCTATATAAGGATCCTAATTTTAATATTTGATTTAGTATTGATGAATTGAATAAATTTGAGTGATTATACTTTTCTTCCCCTCTAAAAAAAAATGTTTTTTTAGAAACTCTCTCACCCTCTTTTTTTTTTTTTTTGTCAGTAATCTCTCTTTTTTTTTCCCTTACAAAGACAGAATTTTTTTTTCAAAATAACAGGAAAGCAAAAAAAAAAATGATACGTCGTCTACTGGAAGAATATGCAAACTGAATGCGACGGTGCAAGATGGTGTGTCAGCGGAGTTGGTGATATAGCTGGTTGCACGGAAAGAATGTTACCAGTTGGACAGTGGATGATAGGACAATGGGGTTAGTGGACTTGGTGATCTTCTAAGAGAAAAGCAAATCAAATTTAGTTTGGAAATAAAATCAACGGTACTTTAAAAACCAAATCAAATCTCTATATAAAATCAAATCTTTGTATCCATTTCAAAAAAAGTCAAATCACATCTCTACATCCGTGATGTCCATATCAAATTCCCTGAAGAATTCCCAACATTAACAGGCAGTCTACAAATTTCTCTACCAATAAGGGGGGAAAAAACCTTCAACAGAACCATACAAGAACAGGCATGAGCAATCCAAACATTTAAAGCATACCTGAATTTTGATATACTGATCGAATTCTTCTTTTTGCCGCTTGAGTTCAGTCCTAATATTATCCCCAAGAGACAAGAGGATTGACGGCGTTGCAACCATACTTCCACTAGCAGAAGTAACCGATGAGTTTCGTTCATCATCATCATATGACAGCCTCAACCCAGTTGAAACTGGGTTCTGGTTTGGAATATTTGCCGAACGATCAGCTTCATCTTGACAGAAGCTATAGTTCAGTGAGATCTGAAGCTTCTGCTGCCTTGAAACATCGTCTCCTTCCCTGCACCGTTTATTAGGCTGCAGCATTGATGAATTGTGCTCATTCCCCAAGTAATTCACTGGATCAACTGTACATCCTGCTGGTACTGTAATATCATCCGGTGTGATGATGGGTAAGGTGATCAAGCCATAGGCTATTCAATATGAAAGGAAAATTCCATTTGAATAAAGAAATATGCCAAATGATAGAGCATGCAGCAGGATATGACAAAATGAATGTGCAAATACAATATGCTATCCACATAAGTCAAATAGGGGAGTGTTGTTATGGTCTCCCCAATAGGGAGGCTCTCATATACTTTCAATAGCTAGAATTAGAAATTAGGTAGATGAATAATGGAGATTACATCAACTGATTTAAATAAATATTTAATATCCACCATCCATGTACACAACTTTTAATCCTGGTCTTCTGATACAAACAAGAGTATCTCTACTGGAAGGACCATAATAGCTCTCCTAATAAAGGTCTTAGATAGCACCTAAGAGTGCGCAGAATCAACCATAATTTGGTGTTCCCTACATAGTGTTAATTTCAACTGAGTCATCCTAAAATGTGGAACACTAACCATTGGAAACACAGTGGCGGCATTTTTATTATGCATAAGAAAGATCCTCATATCACTAATATTATCCCTAGGAACTATTATTGGATCTGTTTGTTCCCAACGTGGAACAACGAGTGATGAGTGCAGTTTATAGCATTCCCACTAAAAGGCAGACTTTTAACATTCTTTTCTAATGTATTGCCAAGCTTGGGAAAAATAAACTAGAGAGTGGAAATAGAGAACTTTGGGAGATTTAGAGTTTCTCTATGAAATCATGATACTTAGTTGGATCTCTCCAACTACGACATCATAGCACCAAGTTGACGCTCCAATCCAATCCATAGTGAATATTTGTCTGGGAAATTGGAATACGAGAACTAAAGTAATGCTACCATGATGCATGCACACTAACCAGGATTCCTGCCCATCCAGCCAACCTCTCTTATTATTCAACATTGTTTTCCTTATGTGCTTTGTTTTCTAGTTTTCTTTTCTTTATATTTGTAGGGGGACAGAGGGAGGCAGACATGGGGACAATAATAGTAACAAAGAAAAAATAAGATGAGAATTTAGGCAGTGGGAAGCCAGATATTATTAAAGCAATCATATACCTCATTAATAACAAAACTCTAAAAGTCCACTTTATCTAACTCTCCCTAAACTAGCCAGCCTAAAAGTTGAAGTCCTAGCTATTAATTATAAATTACCACTCTTCCCTATTCAAACCAAAAAGATAAAGAATGATCGAAGCATATATGCAGGAAAGGTAAAGCATAGTTTCACAACTAAGCTGTTGCTAGCAAAGCGCATATGTATTAAATATCTCTTCAACTTTTACTCCCACTCTGCACAACAAAGTAAACAGTGTTGATATCATGGATTATGCATGAATTCTTAGTAACCTCCCCTCGTCCCTTCCTGTCTTTTGTGTTTGAGTGTGCATATGCAGACCAGCAATCGTCTCTATGTGTGTGTGTGCGCGCGCATGTGTGCAAGATATATGCAATTTCCACAACAAAACCTATTCTTCCTGGCGACCAAAAACCATCTTCTAAACCATAAAGACGCTAGTTATGAACCTTCACCCACCATGAGTTCACTATAGGTACCCAAGATTGATTTTCCCCAGCTCTCCTAGGTTCAGTAGAAATCATTAAAAAAGGCACATGGACAGAAGGCAACATGAATCAGAACCAAATAACATAGGATATACACTTATTTTCAAGAATGAATGAAGACTAACCATTTGCAAATAGTTGGAGCTGATTATTTGGAGTGCTTGTATTATACTGATAACGGTTCTCATCCAAGGAAACAGGAAGCACAAAATTACTGTTGTTGCCTCCAAACATCGTAGATAATCTCAACGCCAATATTACTGCCTTTGCAAAATTTTCACAGCAATATCCACAAAAAACTGCGGAAATAAGTAAACAAAGGTGAATCAGTAAATAGGGAGTTAATTACACCTTAGACTTAAGTTCACGAAGCAAATAACATGAATTGGTGGATTTTACAGACCAAATTAATTCAGTTGTAGTTTCACAATGTCATAACCCATCGGTACAGCTAAAATATTCACTATGACATTTGTGTCATGGTACCACAGACAAAGACAACAGAGCATGAGGCCTAATTGAAATTTCAGCCATGAAAAGAAAAATCTCTTCTAGTAGCAAACAAAATATTCATGCTAAAGTTGTGGTCTATGTGACGACCTCACCGTTAGCTGTACTACAACGTTACTACCAGGAATTTTTTTTTTTCCCCAATCAAGTCCCCCATGAACAACTGATAAAATCAGGAAAAGATGGGCCGTTTGTATTTGACAAAGGGCTCCCACGATATTCTTAAATTATTATATGGTTCTTGTTCATGGTGATTTGGCAATATTAACTATTGTAGAGTTTATTTGTTCTCACAAGCCTCATTAATAACTTCATGACAACATTTTTCTTACTTGCAAAAAATAAGACAAATTTTTCTTTCCATGTGAATCTCAAGTGTACTCCCTCTTTCTCTCTGTTTTCTTAGTTGAGAATCAGCAAGTGGTGATTAAATACGTATGCGGAAGAACATTGCAGAGATCGGCTTGTTGGCACAATCCCAGGACCAACAAATTAACAATCAATCTTTCCAATATGCCAAATGCTAGATCAAGAGTGAAAACAAAAATTAAATACTATCAAATTATCAATTTTGACAATAGCCCATAACTAACAACAAAAGAAAAAAGAGAGCCATCCTACTGCTGCAGCATTTCACAAAACAATCAAAAGGGGAGAACCACGAAGAATGAGGGACTCCAAAGGAAAAGTGATTTGGAATGCGTCAAATGCAATAAGAGGGAGAGTAAGGCCTAGAAAATCTTGAAGCAAAGTAGAAAAGGATTTTTTGAACTATGCTTCAACTTCCAGAAAATGTTGCCTCGTATTGAGCCACATGATGGAAAAAAACTCCATTATAGTCACCAATGCAGTAACACCTAACCCCTTGTCCTTGTTATTATTGCAGTTATCAAATCATTGCAAGAAAAGTAACATAATAATTAAAGCCTATGAGTAAGGCCCTTAATTGAATTCAAGGTCGGGAGACATCACGTTCTCATATAGGTAAAAACTCATTCATAGTAGCACGCATTTAAGTTGGGAACCTGAGCATGTATCTAACCTTTGTTGATCCATATTATTTGCACACTTAGATTCTCCCTATTAGTATACTGACTACTAACAGTGAAATCCATTCCATGCATCAATGAATCAGAGAACATCAAATGTCAACACACGAACCAACTTCAAAATTATAAGCTTCCACAGTCAGAATAGCAGTTTTAGATTCATGGAAGACAAAAGTTGTTGCCAATGTCTAGAGTTCAAAACGTTCTCAATGATGAGGCCCCTAATTTAAAGTAAATCAGTATGTCAAATTATTACCCCAAGGTCAAGTCAATGACAAGACTCAATACTAGAATAATATTGCCACTAAGATTTTGGATGAGATATGCTCATGTCTAAAAATCTGAAGGAGAAAAAAAATATCTAATGATATACCATATCATATGATTTGAAACATGATTGCTGGATAACAATTAACCCCTTCAACATATTGAAGAGTTTCATCAGTCTAAGTTCTTCATCTAGTTATTATGAAAGCCTTCAAAAGCACCTCAAGAAAAGATGCTTCCATGCATTTCCATACGGGGGGAAAGGGCAACCTACTTTCCCCTCACATCCTTGAAAAGTATCATTTAGAATCAACAAATTTGTGAGGCTCAAGTCTTTAATTTGTGATAATCATGATTAATTAAGTTAATAATTACAATTGAGATCAAATGATGTAAAAAATTGGGTTAATAGTCAAAATTGGGACCGGTTGACTCGGCGCCTGAGTGCCAAAACCCGCAAGATCAGCGCCTGAGGGATGCCTGATCGGTGCACGAGTACTTGTTGACAGAATGTTCACACTCGATACACGCCCAAGGAACGCTCGAGTGATCATTGATAGTAGTTACACGCTCGAGGCATGCCCGAGCTACGCTTGAGCGCAGCAGTCCAGAAGCATCAGCATCCAATGCACACTTGAGTGGCGCTTGAACGCCACTCAGTATAAATAAGACCCCCGGCTGATTTCTGTCATTTTCATCAGAAAATTTGATAGAGGAGAGGGAAGCAAACGAATAGAAGATAGAGAGGAAAAAAGGGAAGGCCAAAGAACTCGAAATTAAATTGATCCAAGCTTACATTTTGGTAAATCAAAGCCAAGGCAAGTACATTTCAAGTGTCTTCTACTATTGTTGCTATTCTTTTATAATTCTCTGAGCATTTTCTTGTTCAAATGTTCATGCATAACATGAATTCGAAATATAATGTTTATGTTTAGCATGCAAATTAAATTCTCTTTATTTTGTTGTAAAATTGTAGAAAATTTATGTCTAAGTACTTGTATACTGCATATGCATGCTGTTTTCTGCAATTTGACTCTTATGCATGTACTAAAAAGCTGATATTATAATTTCATGAAGATCCTTCTTGCACGCTTAGAAAATGCCAAGTATATATTATATATGTTCTAGAAATTCATGTAGATTCTCTACGTGCATGTTCATGAGCTGATTTCTACACTCTTGCTAAGTTTTCTGCTACATAATTTGTGTTAAATTAATATCCCATGCTTTTAAGGGTTAGCTAAATTTCTACAAGAAATACAAGTTTTGAATGTGCTACATAATTTGTGTTAAATTAATATCCCATGCTTTTAAGGGTTACTTAGCTAAATTTCTACAAGAAATACAAGTTTTGAATGTGCTAGAATTTCACTTAAAGGCCCTCTAAAAATTGCAAGTTTGCTAAAGTTGTTGAAGTTGCTAAATTTTGCATTCCATGTTGAAATTCCTGCACTATAAGCCAAACTAGCATCACATGTATTGAAAATTCATCACAGCCTAAAGTTTATGTTCTACATGATATGAAATTATAGAATTATGTGGGAAACTCTACAAGTATGTTAAGAAATTATGATCATTTTCTCCATGAGTGAAAAATGAAGAAGAAAGAGGAAAAGTGTATAGTTTTCCTAAGAATTGCATTGGACCAAGATTAAATTTCAACGGGTAATACATTATGACATGCCTTAATATATTATAATAGTATATCGATATCCGAACCTATCATATACGAGTAAGAAGCGGCGTTCAACCCCGTTTACAAGGTTATATATATGACGGCCGACCTACAGGCCTTAAATAGTAGCGTAAGGTTTTTGGTTGTATGAGAGCATACACAACCCAAGCTTCTATTGTCCGCTCCTTTAGTCGGTAAAGCCTACTGACACTGGTCCCTAAGAAAAATCAAATTTAAGCATGATTTTATGATTTGAATCAAGAACATGATAAGAATTTTGGAAATGCATAAACTGAATTTCCTATACAGGTCTTATGAAAATTCCATGTCATTGCTTTCGATCACGAATATAGTCCTTCCGATATTTTTTAATGCAAAGATATATGCTTCATTGTTATATTATATGCTTTGTTAAGTTTTTAGCTCACTCCTTACTGTATTTTACTAATGCCTTCAGATAAGATGCACGAATTCTTGTCGGACGAACAGGAATGAAGGATTGAACAGTTATGAAGAGTTTAGATTGTTATTTTTATGGATTCTAATGTTGTCTTATGATTTTAGACAATGTTTAATGTATTGTGTTAAGTTCGGACAGCTTTAGGATGCTTTAAAATGTTGTATCGTGTTTCTAGACCGCTCTAGTTTGTTGTATGCTATGGTATGGTCTTTCGGACAGTGGTTAATATATTATGATACGGTGTCGGATAGTGATTAATGTATGTAAATGATCGAACAATGGTTGTAGAGTCGTGGATGACAGTATTCGGTGTGATATGTTATGGTTTATTTTATTTCCGCAGTTATACACTTTGATTATGTTTGGACAGACATTGCTCCTTACGTAAGGTCCGACATCACGGTTAGGTCGGTGTCAAAGCCACATAAACTATAGCACATGTTTTGGGTCTTGCGTATGATATTGTATTTATTTATTATGGTCAGCCGAGGTATCAACGTGAAGTTCACATCCGAATGTTAATTAAACGTATGTTTTGGGTTAATTATTAATTACTTGGTTAAGTATTAATTACAAGATCTAAATATGGGACGTGACAAAATTAGTCCAAGGATTAATTTAACATGCCTTCCTACAAGTGACCACCAAAATCTCTGAATTATTTTCTTTCTCAAGAAAATGGAGATTGTTTTACACACTCATTTAAATTCTCTAGCCTCATAACTTCTTCAGTCATCAAAGATTTTAAGGATAAGTTCTACCTTGTCTCTGTTACAGTTCAGATGCACCCACATCCAAGCTAAAACCTTTTTGTTTTTACACTTATTTAAATTCTCTAGCCATGTAACTTCTTCAGTCATCAAAGATTTTTAAGGATAAATTCTACCTTGTCTCTGTTACAATCCAGATGCACCCACTTCCAAGCTAAAACCTTTTTGTTTCTTTCAGAATCTCTGGAAAAATAAACTGATGCTACAACATGGGATGATCTTGAACAACAAAGCTTGAGTCAATGTCCAAATATAAGAGACCATTAACAGATGTATCCCTTCTATTGGAAAATATGATATTCAATAGCCTGTCCATGGACACAGCTGATTTTTTACATTACATATCATTTAGGAGCACAAAGTTGAGGCTTCCACAAGGAATCAAGAGTTTTAGATACTCATTATTGTCTTTATCCTAGAATAGCGAATTTCCATTTCCATGCTACTGACTCGTCTAACCATGTGTGGAAAATTGACCATAAACATCAGAAAAACCAGAATCTTGATCACCTTTTTAGTAGCTTGCAGAACTAATTATGTTTCGATCATAAAAGACTAGAAGTTCTAGACATACAGGTTGGCAGAAAAGGTATGTTGAGAACATTGTATCTATCTAAAGAAGACAGCATCCCAAAACATCAATGGATAATGTGACACAGTTCGCAACAATTTCCGCAGGACTTGCCATGCAATACAGGTAAGGGCAACACCACATTATTTTTGGGGCATTTTGAGTCCTACTTGTACACAAATGGAAATATCAATGCAAGTCGAATTATATCTGAGCAAATATAGACAATGGTATACTGATAACATGTATAAGAAGTCAGACAAATGAACAAATATCTAATATCCCAAATCTGAAAAACAAGCTAAACAACTCACTGGAAAAACAATTTCATGGCCATGAGGACAACAAATGAAAGAAGATATGACATGATACATACTATTATAACATCAGTGAGCAGCTATAATAGCTCAAAAGGGAAATATCCAGGCCGCATATGCGTTTGTCTTGGGAGATGTACAAAGTCAAGCTATGGGAACAAAATACCCAAAACTAACACAATTTTTCCAAGCCAAAAGGCATAAATTTTCAACGATATAGATAACCCGTAAACCACCACAACCACCACCCACCAGCGATACGGATCGACCAAAGAAAATTTACAACAATATTACTTCACCCAACCACCACAGAGCACCCCCAATTTTTTTTCGAAAATAAATATCGAAAAAAATAAAGACGACCCCCACATACGGGATAATAACAACAAGAAGATCTAGATCTCCATTAAGATATGGCCACAATCCAGAAGCAAATTCATGAAGTCAGAAAGAAAAAGCACGTGGCGAGCAAGTAGAAATCAACAAAAAAACTGAAGACAATAGGTTACCTCAAAGAATTAATCCACCCTTCGGTCAGACATCAAAACCAGATCCTGCCATCCACAGACAATAATCATCATCGATCGACACACTCAAACTAAAATAAACAACCAAAAAAAACCTAAAAACCACCGATATGCTGTATTCAAGTACAGAAAAGAGAACAAGGACCGGTGCGACGTCACTAAAGGAGATCTGAAAAACGCCGTGAATAGAAAGAGGGAGTCCAGCTACCAAAAAAAAATTCCTGATTAACGAAGAATAAAGAAGAAAGGACAAGTGAAGGGAAATCGATCGACTGATTGAAGGGAATACTTTTATGGTGTGAGATGGTGAGGGAAGAAGAGAGAGAACTAGAAGTGAAAATAATTGATAGAGATGGAGGTCGTGGTTACGCAAACGGATTGCCGTCGGTACGTCTGCTGCTTCTGCTTTAGCATGATCTCCATCACCCTCCTCTTCCTCTGAGCAGCTAAGATGGTTTTGGGCTGTTCGGACAAACATTATTCTTTTTCTTTTTTTTTTCTTTTTGTTTTTCTTGTTGGAATGAAAAACCGCGGGGCCCACCACAAGCAATTTTCTGGAAACGCGCTCGTCGATCATCACTGCTCTCTGTCGTTTTCCCTTTTTATAGT